>OY390729.1:722842-895013 GCA_959613375.1 Heteropelma amictum
GGGCCGGACACATATTCATAACACGCCGCGGAACCAAACGGATCTTCACCATGATATGCAAAGGGAAATGCACAGATAACACCGACTGGCATATGGTCCAGAAATGCATCGAGACAGTCATCAAAATCTTGACAAGGGACAAACTCGAATCATGCACACTGGCCAAAGACCCCGAGATCATCGATCAATCTCTCTGGGACAACATCAAAACCTACATCCAGCAAATCACGGTTGAGCAAAAAATACGAATAACGCTGTGCGAAGGAATTATCACAGTACCGCCGAAACTACACCAACAGTCCATAATAAAGGAGGCGCACGAATCAACGATCGGAGGACATAAAGGCGTCACGAAAACTCACAAACGCATAGGCGCTCAATACTATTGGAAAAACATGAAAGCAGACGTCACGGAATTCATCAAAACCTGCCAAAAATGCCAAAAGAACAAACTCGTTCGCGTAAAAAACAGAGCACCTATGATAATAACAGACACTCCAACTCAGCCTTTCGAGAAAATCGCAATAGATATCGTCGGACCTCTTCCAAAAACAAAGGACGGTCACGAATACATCCTCACGATCATCGATCTATTCAGCAGATTCAGCGTCATGGTTCCACTTAAACAAACGACAGCTCGCGATGTATCTAAAGCACTAGCAACAAGCTTTATAACGACATTCGGTGCACCTCGTGCGATACTTTCCGACCAGGGTACGAACTTCATGTCAGATCTATTCGCATCTTTCGCAGAACTGTTCAAAATCAAACAGTACCGAACGACAACTTACCACCCACAGTCCA
This sequence comes from Heteropelma amictum, assembly GCA_959613375.1. Classification (NCBI taxonomy): domain Eukaryota; kingdom Metazoa; phylum Arthropoda; class Insecta; order Hymenoptera; family Ichneumonidae; genus Heteropelma; species Heteropelma amictum. Next base: position 723,647 of record OY390729.1, read on the forward strand.
ACGGAGCGTTAGAGCGAAGCCATCACAGTCTCATCGAATACCTCAAACATTACATCGATATGGACAAAAACTGGCACGAACTAATCCCATTCGCGGCACTTTCTCACAACACGAGTGTCCACGAAAGCACGGGGTACACACCATACGAGTTAGTCTTCGGAAAACCAGCCTCACTACCATCCGAATTCCCACCTCCTGAAAAACTAGCGACATACGACGACTATCTGCTAACACTACACAGAAATTTAAAAGAAATCCGACAATCGACACGCGAAAAGCAGTTAGCGGCAAAGGAACGCACAAAACGGTATTATGACAGGAAGACAAAATCTCAAAATTTCAAAACCGGACAACGAGTATTTTTATTAAAAGAACCTCGGAAGGGAAAATTAGATCCCAATTACATCGGGCCATACACCATTTTGGAAATACTCAGCAATAATAACATTAGACTTCAAATCGACAACAACAAAACAAAAGTAGTACACGTAGACAAAATCAAAATGGCACATGTTGCAGATATCACACAGCCGCTACGAACAATGGCATTCTAGTGGAAAACTCACCATTCCCACGTAACCCCATTTAAATTGTACGAACACATGCGTCCCAATGCATCAGACCCCGTCAGTTACACATTTCGCATTCATCAAACCGGCATAATCTTTCACAGCGATTGCCGAGAATTTCGAAAATCACTTTAGCTTACATAACTTAGTAAATTGCAAACCGATGAATTCTTTGTATATATGCAAACAAATTAATCCAATACAAAGAATAGTTAATGGAGCTGAATGCGAGATACAGCTATTGATTAACCCACATTTTCAAAATCTCGAAACTTGCGACATCAATTTGAAAACAGTAAAACAAACCTATTGGGCGAGAATCTACGATCCCGAAAACCCTAAAAATCCTAAAAGTACCGATCCCACTCCTATGGAAACGACAATATAACGACACTACGCTCGACAATGCATTAGCGCAATTGTTGACATTACTGGACACACAATCAGACAGGACACTACGAGACATATAAGAAACAGTAACACGAATAATAGACGACAAACTGACGAAACACGAGACAAAAAATATCAATAAGACTAACTCCGACGGAGTATGAATGCGGTATGAATGTAAATTAAAGACCTAGGTTAAACATTTACAATTATCTATTATTCCTACGATTTTTACTAATTATCATATAACACTTTATTACATTATTATATTTCCCTATGACATTCATTTTTTTTTCTTTTCTCTTCTCTACACATTAAAATTATATCAATCACATCAAATAACATATCGATCAACCAGACACGCACAGTCACATCCAACCACATCACAATAACGTCCACACTCCACTAACACGAAACTAATCAGAACTTAGACTGTTACAGAGAAACTTAAGGAACAATAATAAAGTAATGGAATAAAAAGGAACAACAATAACAAATAAAAGGAAACAATGACAGACTATAACAATCCCAAACTGGCAAATTAGCGACATGGAAAAAGGAAAACAATAAGCAATAATCCAGACGACTCACAGACAATTCGGAACACGGAAAAACAAAACAAATGAGACAATCAACGCTTCACTTTCACTACTATCACAACCAAACCCATCACGATTAACAGACCTCATCCCACTAACACAATACGTAATCAATTACAGTTAGTTTCAGAATCATCAGCTGCTGAATTAAAACCAACGGAAACATCCAGACGACAAGACATCAACAAGTAGCATGGAGACACCAATAGGATAACATTTTCCAGCCCCAGTACCGTGACCGAATACATACACCAAGGTTCACACCTCAATCAACAGCAGGAAGAAGAACAAAGAAAATACACAAAAACAATTCAATAGATTATATCGAGTCATTTAAATAACTGAAATCAATGTAAAAATATTCGTATTATATAGAGTCAATACCAAAAATTTCTTGTTCAAAAAATTGTAAACGATGGAGACCATCGTCCTCAAAGAGGGGGAGTGTAACGGCCCTATCCTATAACCACTTCTTTCCCACACAACACCTTACACCTACAGCAACCCTGTTATCACCTCGTTCCCACACACATCAGCACCTCCTATTTCGCCACACAGCATCCCTGGGCCACGGTCCCACGGTCCAGAACAATGCAACTCGACCATCCCCTCCACTTCACACTTCCTCCACTTCATTAGCGCTAGTCCTAATCCTTAGTTCATCTCCACCCGTTCAACCGTAAAGACCAATCAATAAACGCTCAACTCTTACTCTCATTTCCGATTATCACTCATTTATTCATTCCGCATTCGACCATCACACAGGCCTTCATCAGGGGATTCGGCCTTACACGAATTCATCGGTTATAATCGATCTGGGCCGGTGTCACGTCAAATGTATTCAGCTCCTGGACTAAACTTTCGCGATTACTGTACTAGTGAAAATAACGGAATAAATTAGGAACACTTATATAAAAATAATTGTTCTTTATTCAATAACTTCAATATTAATATTTAATTATAAACTATTAAAAAATATATTAATTATATTAATGTGCAAATGATAAAAATCTTTTTATGAAGTTCTAGTCCTTGTCGCTATCTTCATCAATCACAGTGGTGATATTGTCTTTATTGAATAACGTATTAAATATTGCTGCTGGTCTAGGGATTTTGGAGAAATATCGTCCGTGCGCAAGGTAAAAAATTATGGCAGCTACGTGTGAACAACAACCAACTGTTCTCAGTCCATTACCACATTCGCAGCTATATCGTGATATTCCACTCCATCCAATTGTATTTGGTTTAAATTCAATAAAACATGTGTAAACCCTTCTACCAATATGGCAAGATTGTACTTGAGCCTTCAATATATTAGTTTTATCTCTGAAAAACTGAATAGTCATATTATCATAAAAAACAATTATTTTTATATGAGTGTTCTTAATTTATTCTGTTGTTTTCACAGGTACAGTAATTGCAAAAGTTCTGTATATTACTATTTCAAGAGTTGAATCATAAAAAGAAAACGATTTTTGAGAAAAAATCGGTTTTTGATTTTTTTCAATATGACGTACCGTTTAAAAGAATTCCCCAAGCTCATAATTTCAACGGAAATTGAATGAGGAATTCAAAAAAAATAGTTTTATATTTTTAACGTAATCGTAACATGGTTAAAAATTAAAATTAAAAAATAACCTCGTTTTTTTCAAGTTCTTATAAACAGATATTGCTCATATTTTGTTTCCTAGAAGCTACCATCATGCCCCAAAACATATCCGGCATATAGATCAATCGATTCACAAGGTGCTGAGAATAACAATTTTTACTGATTTTTAGTATTTTTTTATTTATGCAGAAACGGTAATAGATAAAGATCTGAAACTTGCAGCATCAAAGTATCTTATGGGTACCAACATTTCCTGAAATGATGAGTCCGATACCTTTCTGGGGCCGATTCGGTATACTTATCGTCCCATAGCCTTTCCTACTGAAAAGGGTAAATAAAGGTTTTCCCAATGTTATTATTTTTTTTACGGTCAATTTATTGAAAACATATTTTCTCAAGGTTTTAACCGGCAGTTCGGGGATTTTTAAAATTATAAAAGATAGACATCGAGTAGTGTGCCGTATTTCCCGTCGCATCTCCGCTTGACGCTCGACGGTTTGCATAATTTACTTTCAGCACGCATAACGACCTGATAGAATTCTGTACGGCAAATCGCGTCATAATGAAGTACAATTCACTCCTCTATCTCATCAACTATAAACGAATGGACTGAAGTGTAATTTATTAATAAACTATTTTTAAAATTAAGCGTTGTACCTTTTACTTTACAAACTGCTTTTTCGGAATTGTCTGTTGAAGAAGCTATGAAGCTATGGCTGTTGGTGGTAAATTTTTACGCTGGCCAAACTTCCCCCAAATAGAATCCAAATACAGCTTAAACAATATATTTCGGATATAAATAAGGGAACCTGGGAACGGAAAAGTAGACTTGGTTTCGAGAGGTTGCATTGAGCATTACATGCCAACATACTCTCAAGAATTGAAGTCCAGTGCACGAAAGTGTCACAAGCTCGCTTTACGGGATCACCTACGTGGAAGTAGTGTACCGACGAGGACGATCTGGCCCTGGATGTAAGATGGTCTCCCGGTACGCGAACGAACTGACAGTGATTCGTATCCGAGTTAGAGTTTGGGAAAAACTCTACGATACTTAGGGAGTACGAAGGCGAAAGCCCGAGGAAATCGAGTACTTATAAAGTTTTGAACGGCTCGAGATCCGACAGCACACGGAGCACCAACTCCTCGTGAGTTAATACGTGTGGCGATCGTAATTCCGAGTGTTCACGGCGTACTGTGACTACGACGAGTACTGAAGGCTCTAGGGAGTAGTTATCTGCGAAGGGAGGAAAATAGAGGGATCGGGAAAACGTGCGAACGGATACGAGAATCACACGAGGCATCTACGAAAACCACATTTTTGACAGCTGTCAAAATCAATTGTGAGAGAAAGAAATAGGAGCAGAGTCGAGGGAGGAGTACGCGACAAAACAAGGAGTGCGTAGGAGTTTACGTCACATTACACGAGACGGACGACATACACATCACACAGCACGGAACAGCACTACACGACACCACACACAAAAACACCGTGAATCTTTACTCAAATATTAAAAAGAATCTCACCGATCGAGATCCCGAAAAAATGACAGGTGCACGTCACCTCGCTAGCGCAGATGGCGCCATTTGTAATTTAATCGCAGCCGTGCGAACACTGCAACAACCGAGTTGCACCGTAGATCGTTTCGTGACACGCGAAACATTTAACGGGCATCAAGCTCAGCTGTTCAACTCAGAATCGAGGGTACCGCCTCTCGCGGTAGCAGAGCGCAACTCCGTGTCACTAGTAACCAGCGCCTTCAGCGACAATATTGTTAATCAAAGTAGGTACATACATTCAGTACCGTGCTGCGAAGAAAGACCCTGAGAACACGACTCGCGCGTAACGTCACCCGACGGCCCGCGCGAGTCTTCTAATAAATTGTTCACGCTTCACTCACACCCGTCCTAATGCCAAATGAATTATAATCCCTATAAGTAAGCGGAAATATATTTATATTTGTATTATTATATTAATTCTCATACTTTCATCAAAGGATAAAGCGTTATCCCCGCAAACAAGCCAATCATCCATCCGGCCGCGAATCATAAGTACCAGAAGGTGCACCTATTTCATAAGAAATGAAATGGTCCAGTTGGTAGCGTTCCTGACTTCGGTCCCCAGGGGCGCGGGATCGTTCCCTGCGCTCAGTATTTAAAAAAATTTTTTTTGATGGGGCAATTATTCATTCGTGAAACACGCTCATTGAAAGAACAATTTTGTAATCGTATGATAATACATCTATAATTTAGATGTATTATTATATTTGTTAGGAAATGGAATAAATTTCAAATAGTACTCATTCCTTCACATTATCTCACTTTATTCTTTCATTGTCTCATTTATACGTCCTCACTTACACCCATCTGGAGAGGAACTGCCTTCCTCGTCTCGCCGTTCCGAAATTATTCGCTCACATAATCGGGAGTCGAAAATACCCCGCTTCATATACATATTTCGTATTATATTATTTCGTATTACATATTATATTTATAATACTTCCATACTTTCTCTACTTATTCATACTTTCATCAAGCGATAAAACATTATACCTGAACACAAGCCAATCATCTATCCGGCCGCGAAGCACAAGTAACAAAAGGTGCACTCAGTTCACAAGCGATGAGATGGTCCCGTTGGTAGCGTGCCTGACTTCGGTCCGGAGGGGCGCGGGATCGACCCCCGTGATCAGTATTTTTTTACATTTTTTTTATGGGGCAGATTGTTCATTCGTGAAACACGCTCAAGCAAATTTCAAAAGAATATATATATCACATTCGTCATGACGCGAAGTAGGCAAAACACCGAAAAATCAAAGCGTTAGTGCTGAATGTCAAAGTATTTTAACCTTTTCCGATGGCAGTCTTTACGCTTGAAGAATTTTTTGTTGTTGTTTCTTTTACTTACATGATTAAATTCGGTGGTTTCCTACAAAAAGAAGTGAAATCCACATTTAAAACTTTATGAAGTAAAATTGTACACCAAGTAATAAAAATAGTAGTTTTCGTCGAAAAGTATTTTTTTCAAATAGTGTGAAAAATAGAATCAACATTAAAAAAAAAAAAAAATCAAACTTGGGGTGCATGGTTAAGAAAAAGAGGTTGCATGCACGTCAAGTTTATTTTATTTTTTTTAAATGTTGATTTTATTTTTCACACTATTTGAAAAAAATACTTTTCGACGAAAACTACTATTTTTATTACTTGGTGTACATTTTTTACTTTATGAAGTTTTAAATGTGGATTTCACTTCTTTTTGTAGGAAACCACCGAATTTAATCATGTAAGTAAAAAAAACAACAACAAAATTCTTTGAACGTAAAGACTTTGACATCGGAAAATGTAAAAATACTTTGACATTCAGCACTAACGCTTTGATTTTTCGGTGTTTTGTCTACTTCGCGTCATGACGAATGTGATATGTATATTCTTTTGAAATTTGCTTGAGCGTGTTTCACGAATGAACAATTTGCCCCATAAAAAAAAAATTTTTTAAATACTGAACGCAGGAATCGATCCCGCGCCCCTCTGGACAGAAATCAGGGACGCTACCAATGGGACCATGTCATCGCTTGTGAACTGAGTGCACCTTCTGGTACTTGTGATTCGCGGCTGGATGGATGATTGGCTTGTTTTCCGGGGACAATGTTTTATCGCTTGATGAAAGTATGAATAAGTAAGTAGAGAAAGTAAAAAAGTATTATGAAGTATAATATAATAATACATCTAAATTTCAGATGTATTATCATACGATTACAAAATTGTTCTTTCAATAAGCGTGTATCACGAATGAACAATTCGCCCCATAAAAAAATAAAAATTAAAAAATTAAAAAAATACTGAGCGCGGGGAACGATCCCGCGCCCTTGCGGACCGAAGTCAGGAACGCTACCAATTGGACCACCTCAGTGCTTGTGACATAGGTGCACCTTCTGGTACCTTCGATTCGCGGCCGGATGGATGATTGGCTTGTTTTCGGGGATAATGCTTTAACGTTTGATGAAAGTATGAGAATTAATATAATAATACAAATATGAATATATTTCCGCTTACTTATAGAGATTTTAATTCATCTGGCATTAGGCCGGGTGTGAGTGAAGCGTGAACAATTTATTAGAAGAGTCTCGCGCGGGCAGAAAAAAACTCGAAACAAAAGATTTCAAATGTATAAACAAAATTCTTCTGTCTAATGCGTGTCATCTCAAAATATTTTATTTATCACCTTATTTCGAATACATACTTATTGCAAAATACAGATATATATTAAATTCACATGCATTTTATTGCAATTTGCAGTAACAATAGATCATCCGCAGTAGAAAAACACAATCCACTACATATAATACTGCGAATGTCACTGTGCATGGATTTGAGACTCGGGGTTCTGGTGATCGCACAACACGTTACTGGGGAGCTCACTGATTTACCACTAGCGAACCTGACGAAAAATGCTCTAACTAAAAATGACAGGTCGAAAGTAGAAAAATGGCCGCTGCCGTACGTTTGACGCCTCGGAGTTTTCTTGACGGATTTTTCTTTTATTTCGCAATAAAATAGATCGCGAAGTGTTTTAAAACATGGAGTGATGTGGTATGCACGGTGCTCTGGTCTGAAAAGACGTGGGAAATGTGCGTAGAATTCATAATAAAAAGAATACTTCTGGGATCGACAATACTGTCATGGAGGACGAAAGTCGCCTCGGTTTTTCTATAATTGAATACTAATTAACGAAAAAAATGCCACAAAAACACGACCAGAGCACCATTCTTCTCGGGGAAGAAAATTAACTTTTTATTGTTATTCATTCAATAAAAGCATATTGTGCGGGAAATCCGTCAGGAAAGTTTTTTAGTTCGTGGATTTGCCACTTGGCGCTTCGTATGCTATCGCTTGATGCCCGTTAAAAGCGTTAAGGCGGCTGCTCGGTGATATACGGCAGGCGAGCTTCAGTAAAGCGCCGTCCGAGGGCAGCACGGTCGCTTAAAGGTAACCGGACCAACGCGCGAACAGTTTGAAAAAGTGAAAGTGGCCACCGCGCTCACCGGTTCGAAATCCGCCGCGTTTCGTAAGAGAGAGAGGGCGCCACGATTACTCCGCTGCATAACGCGCGATGCATTTAAATTATATAGAGTCTCGGAATACGATATTACGAACACTGTTGGTATTTTAAGTAGAGAAGTAAGATTAGTACGTAAGCAGCACAATTATAAAGCGAACAACGGGATAAATACTTACCGTTACATCAAGACACAAACCAGAAAACATTGAACACACACTATTTACTCAAGAATACATCTTGTTTTACCAATTTTACCTGAAGTTAAATTAATCTACTCCCTGATCGAGTCTGAACAAATAAATTTAAATGTAACCAAAACTGGATACGTTACAGACTATTCACAAACATTTCATTTTTTTCAACCCACTGATAACAAGCTATGACAAATTTTTTTGGATAACTTCTTTCATATTTACAGTTATTAAATTTAAACTGAATAAAAAATAACACAACGTTTATCATTTTTATGGCAGACAATTTGTAAATACTCGGCGTGCTTTTAATACGGTGAAACGAAATGTCGATTGTCTTTAAAGTTGCCTATTGTGCATGTGTAATATAATTTTATTAATACCGTTTTTATTTTTTGCAGTGAGGGAATCCGGTCTTATATTACTGCAGACAATACCCAATCACATAAATATAGATTCGTTGCAGAAAGAATTGCTTGCAGCATTTCCGGGAATCGTTAACGTCCACGATCTCCACGTTTGGCACCTTGCTGGTCAAAAAGTCATCTGCACAGCTCACATCATATTCTTGGACCCTATGGTCTATGCAAGAATTACTAACGACGTCACAAATTTCTTTCTGGATATAGGAATAACTCAAGTGACCATACAGCCAGAATTCAAAAAAGTAAGTACATTTTTAGATTGAAAATGTTCCGTTTTAAAAGATACAAAAAAACGAGGTATTAGGAGTACATTACTTCGGCAACCAAGTATCGGTAAACATATTGGTCCTCGCTAGAAAAATAGCCATTTCCTAAAATATCGCGATACTTTTGCACCGATAACTCGGTGAATGTTTCGCTACAAGCTACATTTTTTCCAGCAATCCCCATCGTCGTTGAACCCTCAAACGCCGAGGAATTAAAATTTACGGATAAGAAAGTCGAAAATGTGTTGACACCATCTTTGACTTCATTTCATGCGTTTTGGGAAATTCTGAAATTTACAAATGTATTCAATTGATTTGAATTGAAAACATACTGCGAATAAAATTTAAAAAATTGAATAGATGGTAATTCTTGAAATTTTCAGAAATTGTAAAATATTTTCAAATATCAGAAAATTAATTTTCGCAATTTCGTATAAGTAAAGTGATGAAAATAAAGATGCTGAGGTTTGAATTTTCCCGTATTTCTTGTATTAATGCATGCAAAATAACCAAACTATCAACTGTTTCGGGATTCTTCCATCGGGATACCATCTGAAAATCAATTTTGAACGAGTGCTAGTTCTGGCGTACTCTGACATAAAATTTAAACATCTTTTCATGTTTCGTGAGTAGTATTGGTATCCGTCTGGGGCCCTCCACTCCTATCCCCACTTCTTCCCCCACCACTCGTCCACTCCCACTGCTGATATTGAGCAGAGTGTTGCGAGTAGTGGGGTGCAGTGCAGCCAGATCGCGCGGAATTCTTACCCTCTCTCTAGTCCCTTCCGCGCCTACCACACAACCAGAGAAGCGCGTGTCCGTGAGCAAGCGACGCTCGGACGCCGTCGGAAAGAGCCGAGCGCGGTCGAGAAACTTCGACCGCGCCTTCGGCAGCTACACTCATACATGGGGACGCTGAGCACGTTCATGTGGCGCGCAAGAGGACTAGAGAGAGGGTAGCCTTTCCGCGCGATCTGGCTGCTGGCTTCTGGCTGCGCGCTTAGCACGGCTCGCGCGTGACGTCACCCGACGGCCCGCGCGAGACTCTTCTAATAAATTGTTCCCTCTTCACTTACACCCGTCCTAATGCTAAATGCATTATAATCCCTATAAAGAAGCGGAAATATATTTATATTACTAATATTATATTAATTCTCATACTTTTATCGAGGGATAAGCAACAAAACAGCTACCGAATACAAGCCAATTATCTATCCGGCCGCGATGAACAAGTACGAGAATGTGCACCTATACCTCAAGCGATTAGATGGTCCAGTCGGTAGCGTGCCTGACTACGGTCCGAAGGGGCGCGGGATCGATTCCCGCTCTGAGTATTTTTTTTTATTTTCTTTTTTTGGGCGAATTGTTCATTCGTGACACACGCTCATTGAAAGAACAACAATTTTGTGATCGTATGATAATACATCTAAAATTTAGATGTATCATTATATTATACTTCGCTTACGATTGATACGATAATAATACATCTAAACTTTAGATGTATTATTATATTATACTTCATCATATTTCCATACTTTCTCTATTTATACAAACTTTTATCAAGCAATAAAACATTATCCCCGAAAACAAGCCAATCATCATCCATCCGGCCGCGAATCACAAGTGCCAAAAGATGCACTACTTCCACAATCGATGGGGTGGTTCCGTGGTAGCGCGTCGGACTCCAGACCACAGGGGCGTGGGATCGATTCCCGCGGGATCGATTCCCGCGCTCGCTTCATTCGTAAAATACGCTGAAATAAATTGCAAAATAATATATATATCACATTCGTCAAGTGGCGAAGTAGGCAAAACACCGAAAAATCAAAGCGTCAGTGCTGAATGTCGAAGTATTTTAACCTTTTCCGATGTCAAAGTTTTAACGCTTGAAGAATTTTTTGTTGTTGTTTTTTTTTACTTACATGATTACTTTCGGTGGTTTCGTACAAAAAGAAGTAAAATCCACATTTAAAACTTTAAAAAGTAAAAAATGTACACCAAGTAATGAAAATAGTAGTTTTCGTCGAAAAGTATTTTTTTCAAATAGTGTGAAAAATAGAAATAACATTTAAAAAAAAAAAATCAAACTTGGCATGCATGGTTAAGATAAAGAGGTGCATGCACGTCAAGCTTGATTTTTTTTTTGATAACGTTAATTTTTTTTTCACACCATTTGAAAAAAATACTTTTCGATGAAAACTTCTATTTTTATTAGTTAGTGTACATTTTTTACTTTTTAAAGTTTCAAATGTGGATTTCACTCCTTTTTGTACGAAACCACCGAATGTAATCGGGTAAGTAAAAAAAAACAACAACAACAAATTCTTCAAGCGTTAAAACTTTGACATCGGAAAAGGTTAAAATACTTCGACATTCAGCACTGACGCTTTGATTTTTCGGTGTTTTGCCTACTTCGCCACTTGACGAATGTGATATATATATTATTTTGCAATTTATTTCAGCGTATTTTACGAATGAATAACTCGCCCCATAAAAAATAAAAAAATACTGAGCGCGGGAATCGATCCCACGCCCCTGTGGTCTGGAGCCCGACGCGCTACCACGGAACCACCCCATCAATTGTGGAAATAGTGCATCTTTTGGCACTTGTGATTCGCGGCCGGATGGATGATGATTGGCTTGTTTTCGGGGATAATGTTTTATTGCTTGATAAAAGTTTGTATAAATAGAGAAAGTATGGAAATATGATGAAGTATAATATAATAATACATCTAAAGTTTAGATGTATTATTATCGTATCAATCGTAAGCGAAGTATAATATAATGATACATCTAAATTTTAGATGTATTATCATACGATCACAAAATTGTTGTTCTTTCAATGAGCGTGTGTCACGAATGAACAATTCGCCCAAAAAAAGAAAATAAAAAAAAATACTCAGAGCGGGAATCGATCCCGCGCCCCTTCGGACCGTAGTCAGGCACGCTACCGACTGGACCATGTAATCGCTTGAGGTATAGGTGCACATTCTCGTACTTGTTCATCGCGGCCGGATAGATAATTGGCTTGTATTCGGTAGCTGTTTTGTTGCTTATCCCTCGATAAAAGTATGAGAATTAATATAATATTAGTAATATAAATATATTTCCGCTTCTTTATAGGGATTATAATGCATTTAGCATTAGGACGGGTGTAAGTGAAGAGGGAACAATTTATTAGAAGAGTCTCGCGCGGGCCATCGGGTGACGTCACGCGCGAGCCGTGCTAAGCGCGCAGCCAGAAGCCAGCAGCCAGATCGCGCGGAAAGGCTACCCTCTCTCTAGTCCTCTTGCGCGCCACATGAACGTGCTCAGCGTTCCCATGTATGAGTGTAGCTGCCGAAGGCGCGGTCGAAGTTTCTCGACCGCGCTCGGCTCTTTCCGACGGCGTCCGAGCGTCGCTTGCTCACGGACACGCGCTTCTCTGGTTGTGTGGTAGGCGCGGAAGGGACTAGAGAGAGGGTAAGATTTTCGCGCGATCTGGCTGCACTAGCTGCTACGATTGTGCAGTTTTCGAAAAATGGGCAAACATTGCCGCAGCGAATTAAAAGATTCCTGAAAGCTAAACAAGCGCGACGCAGCACCATCACGTCCGTGCGGCAATATTTCACGAATTCTTTGATAAAATCAAACACATAGCTCGAGTTCAGTGTTTTCTCGTACCACGTCAAGAATTTCTTGCGCTCGCCGGCAAACATCGTATCGTGCGAATAAAAAACGAGCGGCGGTAACGGTGCGACATAATTTTTATTCTCAGGCGTATTAAATAAATGTGGAAACGTTCCCTTGGTCACGATATGCTCAAACCCAAAGGCTTTCGGTAGAGAGCTCAGCGACATAGGCAAATAATTCAAGCTATCCAGGAAAACGATATGACTGATCCTCATTGAAATAATTTTTGTTCCCGTCATTATGAGCGTCGACATTTGTGTTCTTTTTTTATCAATTAAATATCGGAGGATAAATTGACCGTCAAAACCCCGAACGTTATGAGCGATACATATGATTTTTTCAAATTTAGATGTGTTCAGGAATTACGAGGTTTTCGTGATTCCTGAATGATTGATTATTATCGCGGGAAATGGACGAACGAGTCACGCCAGGTAATTACTCGTGGCAGCCGCCGACGGCGCCACTTTTCGGGGCAATTCCTCTCATCGATCGCGTGATCGCTCGGCTTTTCCCTCTCTCTTCCTCATTCTTTCTTCATCGATCTCACGGACCACACGCATTGTCTCACGTGGATTTGTACATTTGGGAAATTTCTCTGTGATTTGTGAATTCTCATTGCAGTCTAACCATTCGGATCGGGAAATAGTTACACACGAGCGTTCGGGATAGTCTTTCTTACAAGTTTGTCGGGTTAAAGTATCTCTCAACGGGCGGATCGCCGAAATCTCGGTCGATTCGATTCATCAGGTCGGGCCGCGTCGCGTTACCAGCGTCGGCCATTGTCGTATCAATTTCGGGCACGTCGCATGCGGGTGACAATTTCTCACCGATTTTCGGGCAACTCTCACATTTATTACTTACGTACTTTTCTGTAGTGTTCTACTTTATAGAATATATTTTTTGTTACTATTTTCTTGAACCGTTCAGCTTGTGCCCTTTACTCTCCACCTACACCATATCCCTCCACAAACAAGATGTGATAGCTAATTCCACCAGTGATCCGACAGGATCATCGGAGAATACGCACTCTTTATTTCCACAAATGCGGCAGGGGTTTTCAATTATGTAATCGTCATCGTCATCAGCGCATTGTAAACACACGTGCTGCGCTACACAGAGATTTGGCTCACGAACGCGCGTCGAATTATTGCCGGGTAAACGCGAATGCCGTTTCGTTTCAAAATCGTAAAATATAAATTGTAATGATTTCTTTTTACTATTTTCATTCAATGATACAGAAACAGGGGTGTTTTTGATCGGAGAAATGAAACAATGATGCGTCGTTGATCGAGTGAATTTACACGTTGTGCAAACACCATGCCGCAAACGTGTTGATGTTTTTTTTCCTGTTTTCACGAGATGCGAGCAATTGCTACAAATTTTCAGCACCAGGCATACGCTAAAATCGCGTCTACACACCCACCCTTGACCTCTAGTGGCATTGGGTGAGTAATATGTGGACCACTATGGCGAATCCCCACTCCTACCCCCACTCCGGCGAAGCGGGTAGAGTGGGGGGAGACCGGGAGAGTCGCCGTAGTGGTCCACTCATTATTATTATTCAGGAATAATAATAATTTTTGTTTTATTGATAAAAACATGATACAGATAATATTTTTACAAAATACAGATAAAATTTTTACAAGATACAGATAATATTTTACAAGGTACATATTTTATAATGTATTGATTATTATCGCCAGTCATGATGGAATATGTTTTTTCGGAGAGAAAACGGTTTAAGATAGCATTGTATTTTTTTGACATTTTGTAAGGCGCAATGATAAATTATAGGATAGTTTAGGGTGAATTCGTTAGGCACTTTGCCATGCCAGAAGCAGACGGTTGGTGATGGTGATGGATCGGCGCTCGATCCGAATTGTTCGCTGCTGTCAATATTGATGATTTCGTAGCCCCTTGTGTCTTTTAACGCTTAGAAGCACACATTTTTTAAATGGTCGTATAAGGGTGAAAATTCTCACTCGGGGATTTTTGGAGTCGTTGATTACGAACCCGGAGTCAGATTTTCGAAATTCAAGATGACGGATCCAATATGGCCGACGCTAGAATGAAATTCTACGAGAATATTGATGAAAATTTTTACTCAGAGGTTTTCGGGGTCGCTTATTACGAATCCGAAGTTAGATTCTCGAAATTCATAATGGCGGATCCAATATGGCCGACGCCATAACGAAATTTTTATTCAAAAATTTTCATCGATATTCTTGAAAAACTTTGGATATGTAAGCAGCGACCGCAAAAACCCCAGAATTAAATTTTTCATCAACATTCTCGTAGAATTACGTTTTGACGGCGGCCATATTGGATCCGCCATCTTAAATTTTGAAAATCTGTCTCTGGATTCGTAATCAGCGACTCCAAAAACCCCTGTATACCAAATTTCAAGTTCTTTCCTTTCATAGATTCTTCGATAATGAATTTTTTCTAGAAAAATGTCATTTTTTTCAGTTTGTTTGTTTATAAATTCTATATTATAAACAATCATGGCGATTAGACCGTATTGTTATATTCTTTCATCCCTTTAGTAACTTAAAAATGCAAAAAACCGTACCGGAATAAGTTTAAAAGTGAAGAAATGAGATCGGTGGTAGTCTAAATAGCTCGAGCTCAGATTTCAGGCATTCGCACGAATGAGCGTGTAAAAAGGCCATTTTGTTTGCGATCGAGGATTAGGCGCAAATATCAGATACGGTTCTTGACTTCTTTTTCCGCTTCTTAATGTTTTTAGAGTCCACCTTTACCGAGGTTTTTCTTCTTTTTCTTCGGCCTCTTCCTCCTCCTCCTCCGCCGCTCTTCGCTAATTTTTTCTCGGGCCTCTTCTTCTTCTTCTTGTTCTTCTTCGTCGTGCGCCTGGGACTCTTTCTCGATGTTACTGATCGTTTGAGCGCACTGCCGCTGCTGCTGCCGCTGTTGCTGCGACGCGTAACACCACCACCAGCGGAATGCAACAGTTTTCGAATGTTTTCAGCTTTATATCCCGAGCCCTGCATATAGGCATCGATTTTTTCTTCGGCTTTTCTCTTGAGACTTTGGCCCGATCCGCGCAGTCGCGTATTGAACGCTTCTCTCGGATGCACACCGGTGTTAAGAATATCACCGACTACATTGATACCCGAGCGTAATGCCTCCTTGCCGACAGCTTGTGCGCCCTGTTCCAAGAGAGGTATCATTCGCCGAAAGAGCCCACCGAGGAAACTGCCAATACCGTGACCACGCTGATTCGGCCAACCTACAGGGTGACATGTTAAGGGTGGCCACCCCCTTTTATTTCGCCCCCCGTAAAGATAATCGGACGGGTCGCGGGTGATTTTTAAAGGAAATTTTCTGAACTTTTCGATAAAAAATACGGCGTTCATCGGAAAATGATAGGTTTTGCAGCACAAAAATGGCCACGACGAAAATAATGTGAAAATATATTTTTTTCTGATAGGAATAAAGTAGACTTTATTCCGAATACGGGACACACGCGAAAATTTTTTTTTGAGTATCGCATCATTAAGAAAAGTTATGTCAAAATTAGGTGTTATAATACCAATTTAAACTTATCTAAACGAAACGATGGAATCGGATGAACAGGGCTGTAGTGTTTTGTCTCAAACTCGGTTCGTCTTTTGCGCTCAAGTTCACTCTCCCAATGTTAATTTTGTATCTGTCAGTGTGAAATGCCAAAAAGGTTATTTAAGAAATGTCAGGTGATTGAAAAATATGCCGTCGACAAGCAGACGACGCAGCAAATCACTCTCGTACCGCTCGTTCAATTCCGTTGTTTCGTTCAGTCATATTCAAATTTATTCGATAACGCGCATTTTTGATATCACTTTTCTCAATGATGCAATACTCAAAAAAAGTTTTTCGCGTATGGCCCGTATTCGAAATAAAGTCTACTTTATTCCTGTCAGAAAAAAATGTGTTTTCACATTATTTTCGTAGTGGCCACTTTTGTGCTCCAAAACCTATCATTTTCCGATAAACGCCGTATTTTCTATCGGAAAGTTCAGGAAATTTCCTTCAAAAATCACCCGCAACCCATGCGATTATCTTTACGGGGGGCGAAATAAAAGGGGGTGGCCACCCTTAACATGTCACCCTGTATATGTACATGGCTAATCCCTCCATACCCTGTCCTAGCCCCGCCCGATTGCACATCAAAATACTCGTCGTAGTAAGACATTGTGTTTTGCGCTGTCAATCTACACGTTTGAACTGTAGTGTCGCTGTTAGTGTCCCATACTCGAATGGTATCGGCTGTCCTAATTCGTCTCTTATATCGATGTCTATCGTTTGAAAACTGGTGCGTAATAGAGGCGAATAACGAGGTGGTGAATAACTTCTTATCTTTACCGCGGCATAATTGTAATTATTGGCAGCATCGGACGGTACTACTCGTAGTAGAGGTGCATGGACAGCACCAATGATATAAGGCTCGCAAATATCTGTATAAATGAAGACCATATTGGAAATATCATTGGTCAGACTGGCAGGCAGGGGGCCAATATACGGCGTCTCGCTTTTGACCACTAAACCATTTGAATGAGAAAATCCTAAAATTTTGTTCAGGGCATCGGAGAAGCAGAAGGAATGTTCCAAATTTTTACAGTCGTCGCAAATACGCGTTACCGTGACACACCCGTTACGTGCATATTGAAATTTGAAGTGCTCAGTCACACCGGGATTATCGTTTATCGTTTCAAGCAATGACTCTACACTGCGATATACGCCTGAAGGCACGTAAGCACGTTCCTCCGTATAATCGAGGGCTGCTGCAGCAATACCCGGTGTCGCGACATTCGTTACAATACTCAAAAAATTGTCTTTACCCTCAGGCGGCACTTGCAAAATTGTCATAGGCATGTGTATTTCGGCTAAAGAAACAGCCCATCTAGCGAGCAAAGATACGGTCTGGGGTAATCTCGTGGTATATCGTATGGTCGTATTGTCCGGATAATACTTCATACTACTATATCTAGGTAAAATAATATGGAATTCGTCTTTCATTTTTCTTCTTCGGATTTTTCCGTTTGCGCTTGCGGCGAAACAAATGATCGGACTCGCGATAATTCAGCCTCGTAAAAAATACCATCAATGTCCTCACCATGAAGATCACGTAGAATGTATACCAAGGGCCTGCTGGTGAACGATATGCGGTGTATTCGAAATAACTCACTGCTCCAGAAACCCTCGTAACCTTTTGCAAACGCCGCCTTTGCCTTACTGACGCGCACAATATCGCCCACCCTGCATTTAGCAGCTCGCTGATATTTTGGCTCCTTGTAGCGTTGGGCCAGATTGAATCGCGCTTTAGCGGCTGTAAGAAATGTTACAGCAGCAGGAGCCGTTTTATGCTGCTATGTTGCGCATGATTGTACGCTGAAACAATATTTTGCAAAACGTCAATGTAGCGCTTCTCTCGAGAATACGTGAAATAACGCCACATTCTCTCCTTGAGCGTTCTGTCGAATCGCTGTAAGAAATGGATGCTTTCATGTCCGGATTTCGGGCGGTACGAAACTGAATTTTTTTTGTCTTCATGAGCGCCTGAAATGCCGCTCCTATAAATTCTTTACCCTTGTCTGTTTGCAGGCATACGGGTGATCTACCGTTGGAGCGCTTCAATAATAAAATACGTGTAAAGGCTTTTGCCACTGTTGCAGCCGTCTTGTCGCGTAAAAGTTCGACCCATGCATATTTACTAAGAACATCTATAACCACTAGAAGATAGGTATAGCCATCATAATTTTTGATCGAGCGTAAACCTACGAGATCAGCTTCCCACAGATCGTCAATATTCCCTATATTGTAGTGACGTCGCGGAAATCGTAATCTCACCGGTCTATGCTTCGTATAAGTACCCTGCGTCTCCAGCCACTGTACTGTTTTGTCATCGGGAATTCTTTTCTTCCGGCCAACAGCCAGTAATTTCGCAACGCCTGAAAATGATGCTTCATGGAATGGATCGAAATACACTTTTTCCAATATTTTCATAATTATAATTCCAGAGAAGACCAAGTTACACGTCTTTTCTTATTACAATGACCTGAACCGTTCTGTACACCACGGTCTGATTTACTGTGTCCGCTACCACTGTAAAACTCGGAATGACCTATGTCGCTGATCTCCGTTTCATCGTCGCTGCTCTCGCTGTCTTGTAGTTGTTGTTGTTGTAACGTTGTCTTGGCTCTTGTCTGTCGCCACAGCTCGTCATTACCCACAAATTCTCGTAGTGCCTGTATAGATCTTAAAAACCTGGCAAAAGCTTTGCGGCCAACGGGCATAGTAGCTTTTCTCGCGCGCATAGCATCATTAACGAGATCAACGATATTGGAATCCTTGATTGGTTTCCCCTTGATGGTGACAACACCCGCAGAATCCCATGAAAAATTTGGCGCTGGCGTATCGTGTAACCGCCGTAATAGAAGCTTCGCATTGTTGCGATATTTCGTTGGGACGCTTTCATTTATAATTGAATCGTTCATTTGTCCTTTTTTGTCGTGCCGTCGCTTCTCAGCCTCCTCCTCCTCCTCCTTCGCCTTAACCGCATCGTCCGTCTTTCTCTTCACAAGGCCCAGGTGTTGCTGCTGCTGAGTTCGCTCGTAATCGGCAAAATGTTGATAATGCTGCAATACAGCCAAATACGCTGCCCACTTTTCTCGCTCATCTTTGTACGCGTTTGATAGCAAAATTCCATTAATTTCGGCATCGCAACGGCTCAAAGTTATCGCTATCGCTTTTTCCGCTGGCCCGTTGACTAGTGAGCCGTCCGTACCATGCTGGTGATTTTGCACACTCAGTTGATGTAAATTCTCCTCTGGTATGAGCACGATTTTACGAGCGTGCTCCATTATTGATGATTGCCAAGTAAACTTGAGAGAAGGGTACCCAGTATCGGGGCCAGCAGAAGAGGTAAAAATCCACTACTCTGAACCACAAAACGCTTCTTAGCCCTCCAGCAGCCTGTTTTTGCCGCAAGCTTCCGGAGTAACGGTAAGTAACGCCGTAGTTTCGCCCGCTCACCGGGTTTAAGAGGCACGTTGCCTCGAAGAACGTTTAATGCGCACTCACAAACACACCGAATCGTGCGAAAATCTGTTTTCCGCAAAACTGCCTCACGCTGCTCCTTACTCAGATATTGGAGAGCGTATAATATTGCAACGTGCTTCTTGCAGATTGGTGACCCTCTATGAGCCATTTCAAACTCTGTACTGACAATTTTTCACCGAATCCCCCTTCTTTTTTACCGCTTGCGCTTGCTAGCCGGTACACTACTACGCAGAATATGTAAGGCGCACTCGTAGAAACAGCGAATAGCGTCAGGCGTCACATCGTTTGAATTAACGGCACGTCGATGTGTATTAAATTGCTGAAGAATATAATAATGCTGCGGCGCGTTTTTTGTACCGTGAGGCACAAGAGCTATCCATTACAAACGTAAAATTGGCAGCTCTCTCCCTCTACATCCTCTTTTTATCTTCTTTCGCGGCACGGGCAAAGTGATGAGGATCATCGGGAAAAATACAGGTACGAAATCTACAATTATCGGGTGTTGCCTGTGTTACGTGCCGACGGCACGCTGAAACTTGGGCGAGCGAGGTATTTATCGAGTCGCTGCCACCAGGATTTGTCTTCGACGTGCAGCGTTGAGCAAATCCAGTATATCGGGTTATTGTTTCTGTGCGTGGCTGCTTTCTCGTCCCGTACGGGCCCGGTTTTCTCAAGGATATTTTTGGGTGTGAATAAATAAAAGAATAGGAATGTACACTACCGTCCATAAGTTTCTAAACACTCGCGCCAATTCCAAGCCAGACAAAAAGTTTTATTAGTCTTTGAAAAATGACGATATTTGAATTCGGCAAGCGGCGTTTCAAAAGAGACATATTGAACCCCATTTCCTTTTTTTGGAAAAATTTTAGCATTTTTTTTTAACTCGGCACACGCTTTGAAACATGGTCGTTTTTTTGGCATTTTTGGGGGGGTAGAAATTTTAGCGCGTGACTCGTGAAAAATATTTTTATCTGCTCTCCCATGAGGGACTTGAAACGGAAGGTAAGAGCTTCAATTTGGTTTTTGAGAAAGTTTCGTGCGATTTTTTTTCGCATGAATATTGATGTTTTTTGCAAAAAACGACCATAATCATAAAATGTAGTCTAACTCGGAAACTGTTGGGTTCCTGTGAATTGACGAAGAGGGTCAAAAGTTGTACACATACCTTTTGGGTTCACCCAATTTTTTTCAGAATTTTTTTCGAAAAAAAAATTTTGAAAATTTTTTTGTTTCTAATTTTTTTTTTTTTAAATCGACTAAATATTTTTTAAGTGTAAAAATCGGATTTTCTTACCTTATCTACATGGCCTTTTCATCGAAAAAGCTCGAAAAAGCATCGAAAAAACTCGTCCCAGAGGAGGACGATCGGATTTAAATCTGGCTTTTTCGATGCTTTTTCGAGCTTTTTCGATTAAAAGGCCGTGTAGATAAGGTAAGAAAATCCGATTTTTACACTTAAAAAATATTTAGTCGATATAAAAAAAAAAATTGGAAACAAAAAAATTTTCAAAATTTTTTTTTCGAAAAAAATTCTGAAAAAAATTGGGTGAATCCAAAAGGTATGTGTACAACTTTTGACCCTCTTCGTCAATTCACGGGAACCCAACAGTTTCCGAGTTAGACTACATTTTATGATTATAGTCGTTTTTTGCAAAAAACATCAATATTCATGCGAAAAAAAATCGCACGAAACTTTCTCAAAAACCAAATTGAAGCTCTTACCTTCCGTTTCAAGTCCCTCATGGGAGAGCAGATAAAAATATTTTTCACGAGTCACGCGCCAAAATTTCTACCCCCCCAAAAATGCCAAAAAAACGACCATGTTTCAAAGTGTGTGCCGAGTTAAAAAAAAATGCTAAAATTTTTCCAAAAAAGGGAAATGGGGCTCAATATGTCTCTTTTGAAACGCCGCTTGCCGAATTCAAATATCGTCATTTTTCAAAGAGTAATAAAACTTTTTGACTGGCTTGGAATCGGCGCGAGTGTTTCCAAACTTATGGACGGTAGTGTATATTGAACAATCTGAATTTAATTATAGAAACTGATGGTATAATAGAGAAAGAATACCGTGTACAATTTATACGAAGACTCACCGAGTCGGAGCTCACTCTCACTCTGCCAATCCTCCGGAGGTACGCTTGCACTCGTGCACACTTATAATTGATTCCGGATAAAGGCGAGTTGTTATTGTTTTCGTAATATTTAGAAATAGATCGGAATCGTACAACGCGGTAACGCGAGGGCGGAATTAAGGATTGATGAGAAACGGAAATGAATCGATATAATAAAAGACAATGGTTATTGATAATTTACGAATTGCGCGTAAAGACTTATGTGCCTATGTGAGCCACCGATTGTCTTTATCGGGATTATGGCCACCGCGACTGGCTTTATGCGGAGTATTTCCCCGAGAACGAATTACTTCGTATTTAGCTCGGTACTGACATGGTTCGGTGAGAACCTCAGTCCTCGTCCTCCCCATGTCAGTGGAAATTTCCCCTTCCATACTTATCCTGAATTCTACTTTATTTAATAATTATAATTATTATTCGCGATTCTTTCCATATCGAAGCCTGGAGAGAATCGCGGAAATTTAAGTATCCGGTCAGGCCACGAAAGAATGCGTCGAGGCGACTGCATATAGCGCGAAATTTCTGCCATCGTGCTGACTCTGCGGCACGTGCAGTCGACTCGATGGAGAAGATACTATTCGATTTTAAATATAAGGAATTTTGTGGACGTAACACCTGCTTCAAATCTAATAACAAATAACCGTGAGGTTTACTTGTGCCGTCATGATAAACCTCTTCTAAAAAGCATGGATTCTCAGAGTATACCTGACGGGCTAGATACTGTATTTGCGCACGATCATGGGGGTTTTTGAAAACGACAATATAACTGGCATTGACTGAAATATCACGCTGACCGTGACCCTGATGAAATAAATTTTGCGTAATAAAAATGACGCTTAGATTCTTGTGATGGCTGCCCTTCATGAATAGATCGACACTGAACAACACTGTTGTTCGATGCTTCGCGCATTAACCCTTTTCGGACCGAAACGCCACATTCCATACACCGTTGTTTAGCGGCCTATAACTTATCCTATTCGCGTCTGAAAAAAATCGGGAAGTACATATTTTTGTAGTTTGAAATGTGCCCTTTCGAATGGTGTGTACAAAATTTTTCCAAAATAATTTTAGATATGGAAAAAAGCCGTTTAACGCTAAAAAAACACAAATTTTTCGCACCTATTTTTTTTCAAATTGAATTTTGAGTAGGTTCCTGATCTGCAATGGTCCTGGAACCTTACTAACCGTTGGAATAAATGTCTGAACAAAAATAAACGGGGGTTGTAAAGTCCATTTGAACCCCTATTGGGTTCAAAATGGCGCCTAAACCGGAAAATTTTCACGAAAACATTCATGAATTTTTTATGGAAAAATGATGCACTTTCTCAAAAAGTTGTCAAGAACAAAAAGTTCTTGATTTTTTTCGAAATGTTTTGACCATTTTTTCTATTTTGAGATGGTCAATTTTGCCAAAATTAAAAAAAATGCTCAAAAAATTCTGAAAAAATTAGAGTACATTTTGAAGCGATTTCAAGAACTTTCTATTCCTGACAATTTTCCAAAAAAGTGCATTATTTTCAAGAAAAAAAATTCCAAAACTCAAAGTGCTATCAGATCGTCACTTACACCAGAACAGCGGCAGTCAAAAATCATTGCAAGCATTTCACTCTGCGTAACCAATTCACTATTCAGTTTTTGACATTTTAATGTAGACTCTGAAATAATAGTTCCTTGAAAAATAGCAACCATTAATAGTACTTCCGTCGAGTACTTGCGTGAGGCAGGAGGTGAGAAGACGTTCACCTATACTATGTACACGAGATCAGTTGCGCAATACGAACTTGAATAAATCTGATTACTATTTCAAGGAACTATTATTTCAAAGTCTACATTAAAATGTCAAAAACTGAATAGTGAATTGATTATCTATTACGCAGAGTGAAATGATTATAATGATTTTCGACTGCTGCTGTTCTGGTGTAAGTGACGATCTGATAGCACTTTGAGTTTTGGCATTTTTTTTCTTGAAAATAATGCACTTTTTTGGAAAATTGTCAAGAATAGAAAGTTTTTGAAATTGCTTAAAAAATGGACTCTAATTTTTTCAGAATTTTTCGAGGATTTTTTTAAATTTTGGCAAAATTGACCATTCTCAAAATAGAAAAAATGCTCAAATATTTTGAAAAAAATCAGGTGCATTTTTTGAGTGATTTCAAGAACTTTTTGTTCTTGACAACTTTTCGAAAAAGTGCATCATTTTTCCATAAAAAATTGATGAATGTTTTCGTGAGAATTTTACGGTCTAGGCGCCATTTTGAACCCAATAAGGGTTCAAATCGACTTAACAACCCCCGTTTATTGTTGTTCAGACATTTATTCCATTGGTTAGTGAGGTTCCAGGACCATTGCAGACCAGGAACCTGCTCAAAATTCGATTTGAAAAAAAATAGGTGTGAAAAATTTGTGTTTTCTTAACGTTAAACGGCTTTTTTCCATAATAAAAATTATTTTGGAAAAATTTAATACACACCATTCGAAAGGGCACATTACAAACTACAAAAATATGTACTTCCCGATTTTTTTCAGACGCGAATAGTATAAGTTATAGGCCACTAAACAACGGTGTATGGAAAATGGCATTTTGGTCTGAAAAGGGTTAAATCATCGGAAATTATTAGGTTCGGTCGGGGTTCGTCAGCGTAATCTGCTGACTGTAGTAGACCTTCGTGAAATTCTAGCGATGACCCAATTCCGTATAAGCGTGCTGCCATTCGGAATGATAGAAAATTATTCTGTCGAAAGCAGTGTTACTCATACACGCGATATACTTTAAACATTTTTTCGCAAAATATCTTTTACCGCAACCTGTGGACCCGCAAATCATCGAGGTCCAGGGATGCTGCCACCGCGTGTCCATTATTACGAATGAATGAAATATCCTTCTGAAAGGGTAAATAAGGATTTTCCGCATGTAATTGTTCTTTTTACGACTAATTTATTGAAAACATATGTAGGTGTCGTTTTAAACTTGACAATTTTTGAACACACCAACAATTTTTAAACGTTGAATTATGAAAGATAGCCGTAGGGTAGCGTGCCGTATGTCCCGTCGCGTCTCCGCTTGACGCTCGACACTTTGCATGATTTACTTTCAGTACGCGTAACGACCTGATGGAATGCCGTACGACGAATCGCGTCATAATGGAGCACGCGCGGTTCCTCTATCCCATTAACTATGAACGAGCGCACCGAATTGTAATTTATTAATGAACTATTTTTAAAATTAAGTGTTATACCTTTTACTTTACAAACTTCTTTTTCCGAATTGTCGAGACATCGTACGATAAATGAATAAAATTTCGGGCCACCCGAAACGAAACTTCTGCTATAGCTACCTTCTCCATAAGCGCTCAATTCGTCCGTCAAATCATCTAAAAGTTGACCCGTCGGTGGCCTGTATTCATTCGGATCTTTTTTCGTCGCATAAATAACCGAGTCGGTGTCGCAGTATAACGCTTGTATGTCCAAACGCACGAGATAACTCTGTACAGTTTTAAGCGAGCCTGAGCTCTCGTATATGCGGCTATTACGGTGTTCGCCTGATTCGACAGTATCACAGCCTCGTCGGTTTGTATGTAATTAACGTTTAATACATGGTTGTTAACAGGGAGCACACCGGTGATTTCGTACTCTGCATTAGCGAGTAATTCGGTAGGTTCGCGTCGAAACTATGATTGTTTGTAGCAAATTTTCACGTTGACCAAACTTGCCCTAAAAAGAATTTAAGCACAGCTTAGCAACAAAGCGTAAGCCGGGATTTTTCGCGATAGCAGCGCGATTGAGCTGAATACCTTCGGATTTTCCAAAGTCACTGATGTAACGTTCACGCGCGGCATCATCACCTTGACGATTTTCCGGCCAGCCACTAGCTTCTTGTTTGATTTTCAAAAAAGTGTTAATATACTTGACAAAATGGCGGCCTTTTTGCATATCTCGATTCAATTCCGTTACTTTGTACTGCCAGATTTCTAATACACGTATAATGGTGTAGCCGCATGAAATAGCTTTGCGTAATTCATCGACAACCCATGTACCCACGGATACGCGCTCCAACGGGTCGTCATGCGTACACGCTTCCTGATTCATAATCTCGCAACAAGTGTGATACAAATTTCGAGGTGGCAATACGGAACACTTGACGAGACCTTCCACACGTGTAAGATCGTTATTATCAGGACCGGTCAGATCTTTACATTCGTCACCCACATATACTTTGGGATGACCTATGGGATATTTGCCGAACTTACAGACATACGGGTACAAAGAACAAACATCGTCGTAACGTATCTCATCGCGTATGTTATAGAGAGTAACCATATTTTCCGTTCGCCCGCCCGAGAAAGCGTCACGCGGTTCTAATGGCTCTGCTGTAACCAGAGGATGCTCCCGCAGAAACGCTCTCATTTCCGCGTTTGTTTTCAACAGCGCGTCATATTCACAATCCCAAATCTCTAGCAGTGTGTAACCACCCAAGCATATACTATCAGCTATCGCGACAGTTCTTTCAAAACGTTCATCCATCGTTATATCATCGCTTTGTTTGAGCTCTCGATTGATGGGATAGCAGCGTGGTCAGCCGTGCCAGTAACACACATGGAATTGTAATACATGCGCAACGGTGGTATTATCATCGTCATTACATGTCTCGTAGTAGCCGTCGACTAGGAGATTTTGCGGGAGCTTAAATTCGCGCGAGCGACCCGCATGGATAATTGCATGCCCGAGAGAATGCTCCATCCACACGAGCCACGATACTGCTTTTTTCGACTGATTATGGGCCCATCTGTGTCCACCTGTAGGAATAATACCGATCGTATTGTCTTTCAAAAAAATTTTACGGAAAACACGAAAGCAGGCTGAGGCTATTGTGGTGGCCTCGTCAAAGGGACACACACGACTGCTAGCGATAAACATATCGCGAAAAGCCATACACGAGCGCCTCAAAATTGTCACGTCATCGGTGAAGTGGGTTACGAGCTCATTTGCAAAATTAAAGACATACCCCGATTCGACTAATTCCCGATGCCACGTAAGAAATTGCGCTCGCGCAGCCATATGCATTGTATCGTGCGAATAATTTTCGATAGGCGGCAAGTCACCGACATAATTTTGATTTTCCGGTCGATTGAACAAATGCGGAAAAATACCTTTTGCGATAGTGCCTGAGAGACCAAAAGCTTTCGGCAAAGCGCTCGGCATGTGAAAATAATTTGGACTATCGAGAAAGATGCATTTTTCGAGACGCATGGAAATGATCTTTGTACCGTTCATAATTAAAGACGGAAGTTGCGTTTTTTTCTCCTCGATCAGATAGCGCAGAATGAATTGCGCGTCGAAACCCCCTGCATTATGAGCGATACATATTGTTCGCGTGAATCCTTTAATACGCTCTGAGGCTAATTCTACCAGCTGAGATACGGGGTTTTGTTTAAAAACAAACTCGTGCGGTCCGTAATGCTAGCACGGCTCGTCTATTTCTGATTTGTATAGCAAAATGTACAAAAGTACTGTGTCTCAAAGTCATAAAAAATAAAAATAATCGCGTCGTCGAATAGCGGCTCAGACCTACGACCAAGAGTGAGAAATTCGTAAACTATGATAGCAAAACCCTCAGGCACTAAATAATTCTGATAAAAGCCAATTTCGCGTACACCACAGCCACGCGCGGGTATTACAACATTTGCCGCTCTCGTGAGTTCAAGAGCAGCCTCTCGTTGCGCAGCACTGTTTATCTGTTGTATTCGTTGCCAATTAGCATGCAAGACACCCGATCGTATTTCACCGCGTTCCGCGTAAGCTCAACCGGCCACCAATAGGCGCGCTAAACAAAGCTTATCGTTGTTCCTAATCGTTAAGATAGATTTTTTTGCTACACCCTTGTGTGTCAGACCTTTTCGACCCGCTCCTTCGACACCCTTGACAACGTATGTTTTTATACTGCACGCTTTATCGATATTCAAGGACGCGGAACTTTGAGCAACGCTATTTATTAAATGCCACAAGTCGCGAAAAGTGTAGTCCCGTGCAGGCCGAAAAGATAGTCATACGGGCCCGTGTGACAAGTTACCGACTGTAAAAGACACGCCAACATAATCGCAGCCCTCGCATGATCTGGTGATATGCGTCAGAACGTCACGAAGTGCTCCTTCGGGCCATTTTATCCTACTGGTCCCATCAATTAGACCGCGTCTAATTGATTCAGGTCGAGCTCCATTGGGTATTCCCATGCCTGATTTTCGCGCTGATCGAATTGTTGTTTTGCGTCATTCTGAATTTCACGAGCCCATTCCTCTAGCAGAATGTTACCCCTTCCGCTGACGGTTTCTTCTTCTTCGTCTCCTTCATCCGCAATACGGTTCTCATCTATGAAAATCGGGCTTCGTTCGATAATTTTATTTTCGATTTTTTTACTTTAAAAATACTTACACGAGGGTCGTGATCAATCAGAGAATATTTGAGAGGGATTAAAAACATTTGACGCTGCTGGTGTTGCCGGTGGCGTAATATCGAAGTACGTGGATGAATCGCTATTGGCACGCTCGTCTATTTCCCGGCCGCGTTGATATGCCTGCATTATACCCGAAGGCCCAGCTACGCATATTTCTTCTGTTGCCTCTTCTTCTTCTCCTTAAGCCTCCTTTGTTTAAGCCTTAAGCCGTCGTTAAGCCTTATCTGTGTTTTGCGGAATAGCAATATGTTACAATTAAAACGGTACTTACCCTTAATTTCTTCAACGAGAGCTCTGATACACGATGAGTCATTATCGTTTTTGCCAATTTTTGCCGTTTTTGCCAAATTTTGCCAATCGCAAAAGATCTATAATACACTCGCGAATAACAGTTACGTCTGACATTGTCGATTAATCGCGCGAGATAACTCTCGGATGCTCGGTCAAATGACAACTGAGTATCTCTCGCGTTTGAAATGAATATAACATTTTAATAAAATAGCTATATGTGTGAGTGTGAGTGTATGAGGAGGGTGCTATGCAGTTTTCGCGACGGCAGCAAACTTGATGGAAAAAATTAGCGACCGAGCGATGGTAGAAAACATGGGTACGACGACGATGACGATGATCGTGATGTTCGCTCAAACATCGTATCATCTTACAAGAGCTCGAGCGACCGCTCGCACGCGTGCCATCACCATCTCCGTATACCCCAGAGCAGATATTGCATGTATATACAGTCGTAAGCGAAAGTTAGGGATCACTTTGATTTTTTCGTAGTACGTCGCGAATAGTCGATAAAAATTTTTGAAGAATTAGGGTGCATAGAAAATTCAATTAGCTTTCGAATGGTTCCAGTCCCACTTCGATCGGACGATAAAAAACAAAATGCAAAAAAGTGTATTTTCGACTAGGTGAAAGCGCAGTATTTTCTTCATACCGTCGAACTATACGCCGATAATCACAGAGATTTTTTATCAAAAAATGTTCCCATCATCAGCGTGAAAAGTAATTTTTTTAGCGTTGTACTTACGCCGTTCTCCGAATATCCCTTGAAAAACAGGATCATTTTCCCATCCGCGCTTTCGGATTACACGCACAACCGAATCAATTAGGGGTTGTGCGTGAAACAACCCCGTATTATACGCGTAAAGAATTTGTTTCTTCGAGCACACACACAATACACTTCGTATCTTGCGGAGCACAGTGTGGATGGGTAAATGCCACAGCATATTAATACGTTTATCCCGATTCCACCTTTCCGCGATCCACGGATGACATAGAATCAAATATTCTCCTAAATGCGATATAAGATCACGGGGAATAATTCTCGCCATGATAGAGTATATGTAACAATCGCGTCGTTCGTTTGTCGCCTCGAGACTGAAATGCTTTCGAAGATGCGTGGTTATTTATCAGCATAAATTGTATCGGGGGAATGTCGGTATTTTCGAAACATGCAGTGATTATGGCTCAGGAAATGATTTTGCTTCGTAGACACCTAACTAATACAAAATAAAACATCGCGTACGTTTTAGGAGAACTCCGCGTTATATACGCGACTAATAATACCCGTTGGTAGAGTTAATCATAAACTCGAGTGTCGTACATCACTATTCTACTGAATTGCGAATTGCAGCCGTTTTAAACCACAGAATAATCGCAAGGATCTGAAATGCTTCAGCTAAATAGCTCAATCACGGTTGATAACGCAGCATGGAGAAAATTTATTGTTATTAGTTTAAAAATGATTAATTTCGAGGAATATTTCGCGCTGAAAAGAGCGACACACATTTAACGCTGCAATCTCAAACAGTCTGCAATGTTACGGATGGAGGCCCAGAATAAAAGGCCCGATAATGATGGCCACCGCATACTCCAGCGTGACAGCGGGACAGGCGTTGATAGCACGCGTTTATGCGTGTGCGTGTGAACATGCGGGCGTATGATTGTGCTTGTGTGCGCGCGTGTGTGAGTGAGCGCTCTCGTATACGCGAGCCATCAGCAGCTCACGCTAGAAGATTGGAGTGAAATTCGAACGTAGGTCTGACATTGTATCGCAGATGCTCAAGTACGAGCAATCAAAACAAATCATAATCAGAACAAGTGTGCTCCTCGCGCGAGCCCCAGCGCTCATCACCGCGTTTGCCATACGTCATAAAAGTATAGCTCGCTACATCAAAACAGCGAATACCCAAAAGTGTACCCAACAAATTCACAACTAAAAGTGTGCAAAGAAATATCAAAAATTCATAATAGTGAGATACCTCACCATACGTACTAAAAGTACGCAAAGTGAAACACTACGCGCGGTCTAACTTTCGAATACAGCGATACAGCGATAAGAAACAGAATCAGTGTCTTTGCACTATAAATAAACGACAAGTGCGCGATGATCATCGCTACCTTGCGCCTACCTCTCGCGTGATATGAATGCTACACTGACTGATAGCCTAAAGCTACAATAAAGTTTATAAACAATAGTGAGCTACGATACGATATTTTTTATACGAAATTCGGCCAATTAAGTCGATAGAGTAAAAGTACTTATCTTAAAAACTGAGTGTGCCATTAAACGCTCGAGTGTCGCAGTTTAACGACAAGTGCTTCGTAACACTACGAAATTCTCCGAAAAAACGCAAGCAGCTTCCCGAGCCCCTATAGGCTAGGGGATGAGTGAAGGGGTGTCTCCTCTCAGCCCTGAAAGCCCGCACCCAGGACGTGACCTCACTGGACAATACGATCCTGTAAGAGAATGGACGACACATAAAAATAAGCGATCTACACGAAGTATCGACGACTTTAATACAGTTGCCGAAGACTCTTACACCATGGGCAAATCAAATAAAAAACGCAGAGCTGTAAAGACCGATGCCATCGCCTCCTCTAGCACCAAACAACTGAAGGTAAAAACAAATATTCCTTTGCGAAATCGATACGACAGCCTATCAGAATACGAGACAGATAGTGACATGTCTGTCGCGTCTCAACAACATGCGAAAGAGACAACCAAAAATCAAAAAATAGCGCCAATCATAATTAGTAGTGAAGATCTTGAAACAGAAGGAAAATCTAAAATACATCTCAACATAATAAAAATCTACAAAGGAACCAAAATCAAATTTACAAACACTACAATTAATATACAGCCTGTCCCAAAAGGGTCGAAGGATCTCTGAAGGGGCGGTAGATCTCGAAATTCTGAATCGAAAAGTCCTCAGCGGTTTTTCGATCCGTTGCCCCCCTGATGAGTTATTAATAATTAATGACAGCCAATAATACGCGTGGGCTGGGCGGCGCGTGGTGGTGTGCACGTGTCGACGTGTGGACGTGTTTGTGTGCATGGGTGTGTCGGCCCAAACTAGGCAGCACGCGTTGATTGTACTGAAGGAGAACGCGAAAAAAATAAGTAGCGCCTCGCGATGAAACATTTTCATAAGAAATGGATGATAAATGAATGAAATGAATTCATGTGGTATTGTAAATCCTTAATGGAAAGCGAAATCTCTACTAAAGACGTTAAAATTCCATTTATTTATTTACTTAAACTAAAAATAAACATCAGCTTGGCGTTTTCTCATACGATATTTTTACATTATTGATTGAAAACAAAAAAAAAATGATGCGCATTAATGGTCGAATTTTACGCATGCTATTCAATTTATTTTCATGATTGTCCGACTTCGTTAAGGGGTTAGGTGGGTTTCAGAGGTTCAAAAAAGGGTATTTTTACTATTTTCTTGTTAATATATACATTAAATTTGAAATTTTTATTTAAAAATTCCGAAAACTCAGCCGCACGTACCTCATCTCCCTTGACGTCTCAAAAAAAAATGCTCTTGCCGTGGACAACATAACTCATTATTGGTTCATCTAAAATAAAAAAACCAAAAATATTTCATTAGTACATGGATAAATTTCGTTATTGGACGAAGGAAAAAAAAATTAAAATTTGAATTTTTAACAGAATTTGAACAAAAAAACACATTTTTTGGTCAAATTTTCGCCATGTATTGGCTCGAAAAAATTTGTTGTAATAAAAAAATAAAAAAAATCCTTCGTTCAATAACTTGATAATATTATTTCAAAGATGTGTGCAAAATTTGAACAAAATCGCTTCATAACTTTTCGAGGAACCGTGTCCACCGACTTAAAAAATTGAGTGTTGAGATAAACGGGTTTAAAGTTTTGAATTGAAATAACATGCAAAAAAAATTTTTTTTTTTACTTACATAGAATAATCGATTCCGGCACTATAAAGCAAAGTACCTGCTGCTGCGGCAATATCCAGGGCATCCTTTTGCTCTTGCCTGTGACGAATTCTTGCTTCACGAGTCGCAGCGTGAGCTTTCTTTTCGGCAATGCGTATGCGGTTCTCATCTTCTTTTCGGGCATACTCGTGGCTGTTTCGGCCAAGTTTCAAGTCCATGGCATGCATAAAAAGCAACAAAGCTGAGACTCCTTCGTTGAAAGTGCCAGTAGCGACAAATGCAGCAATCTGTACTATTTTTGAACCAGCAGGAAGTATTTTTGGAGTAATTTTCCAGATTAACTGGTTCAAACTTTCGTTATTGTTTTGCGTGAAGCCACCAACACACCTCTCCAAAAGCTCTTCTTTGCTGAGTTCTTCATAAATAGGCTTGATAGCTGATGAAACCTCACTTGGTAATGGATCGTAGTCGTGTTTGTATGATGAAAGAGTATTCATTGCTGAAGCACGCTGCCATGTGCACCATGAGTTAGGGTCCTTTGGACATTTATCGTGCTGTGAATTTTTGTCTGTGGAGATATAATGAAAATAAGTTACTCATATAGAATCTCTCATATTTTGCACCGAAAAGCAGTTTCGTCTTGTAGCTAGGCCATAATAAACTGTTAACTTATCAATAAATTCGTCAGTAAGTTTGCCTTTGCCAGACAAAAGTTTTATTGACCGAATCACGGAAGCGCTTGCCCATCCTCTTCTGCACATGTCCTACGCATTCTTTTTTATTTATAATAAAATCGTCGCCATAAGGTTTGGCATGAAGAACTCCGGAATATTTTTTGGAGTCCCCGTCACCAATATAATTTGAGTACCTTAGGCCGTATTTTTCAAACGAGCGTTAAAACATAGCAACGATTGATGAAACTTCCATATTACCAGATGGTCCTTGGTGATTGGCACTACATTCGTTTTTGCCAAAATGACCTTTCTGCCACTCTTCAAATTCTATTGGGTTCAGTTTTTTTTCCAAACTTCACATAATTTACAATATGAACATTTTACAAAAATATCCAAAACTTTTCCGCTATAATAACCAATTAACGTAGACACACCGTATAATGATAAAAAACCGCGCTTTTTCCAAGTACCATTACCTGATACAGTTACATCTGTCGTATCATCAATACCACTTTCATCACGCGTTAATTGTTTTTCTTTTTTTGCAGCCGATGAAAAAAGTGTTTCAGCAACCACCTGAACACATTGGTGAATTTTCTGAACATAAAAATCATATGTTGACTTATTCAAAAAATACCAACTTATATCCATCAAGCCACAGAACTTTTTACATCCAGCAAGTCCTAAGCCTGATACGCGCATCACCAATATAAACCTACGATTTATTTCATATGATTTACCAATTTTTTGACACGATAAAATGTATCTAGGCTGACATTTTTCACACGCTATGAGAATTTTGAAACCAAGACCAAATTTCACACACTGTTTCAAATTCACTTTACCATTACATACTTTGTCCTCTCCATTCTCATTTATTACATTAGAACACTTCACAAAAGTAGATAGTGTTGAAAAAACTAAAAAAAAATCGATGATTGCATACTGCAGAATACCGTCCTCTGGCACGTGTTTTCCATCTCGGCTTTTAAGTTTTTCCGTCGACGTGCTGGTGAAAGATTCGTCGTCTATCTCAGCAGGTTTTGGATTAAATGATTGTTTTCTTTTCATTGGTCTATCTTTTCTTCGGCCACTAGTTGTTCGATCAGATCTTGTAACTTTACTCATATTTTATGAATAAAAATTTATAAACACTTATAGTAAATATTCACGAACACTTATAACCTCAAGTCAACCGAAGAAGCAACAATCAAGTAAAATATTAAAAACTTATTAGAGTTGCCCTTGAATTGTAAAAGAAAGTAGAAAAGGCCGACCAACAATAGCTACGCAACTTCCGACCTGATGGGCGAAACTTCTGAAGGGTCTATCTCTTAGAATTTTACTCGGATCGATTTGAAATTTTAGGAGAATATTTTAAACATATTGTACTATTTAATAAGACCAAAAAAAATTGATTTTTTGAAATGTTCAAACCCACCTAACCCCTTAATTGATGAGTGAGATAATCAACTCGATCAATGACTCTCTCCTTACTTCTCGAACGAATCGTCTCGAAATAATTGAATTTAAGGTGTTTCTGAAGAGGGAAATAGCGAATATCCTAACAGGTAAAGATTTTCAAAACTCTCGACACGGAGAAATAGAAATTTCAACATTTCAGTCTGTGATTATTTCACTGAATGTATTTAATTTCAATTTTTTAGTTTAAGTAAATAAATAAGTGCAATTTTAACGTCTTCAGTAAAGATCTCGCTTTCCATTCAAGATTTACAATCCCACATGAATTCATTTAAGACCGCTTTAGGAGCGTAAAAAACAGGTATTTTTTGGGATTTTTTTTAGAGAGAATAAAATAATCCGATAATTTTCATATTTGGACAAAAGTTTATTAGAACTGTCCAGTGTTGAAGAACATTTTTTTTCTCCGGGATGACGAACGAAATGGCGGCGTTATTAAGGTTGTCCGGACGCCTGTTTCCCGCGACATCGAAAACTGCTGCAGTTGCCACTCTTTTTCGGTTGATCTGAAAAATATTTATCAAGGTTCATTCTTTTACTGACATATTAAGGGGAAGGATATACCCAAAAAAGGATGAAAAAGTGCAAAATTCTAAATTTGGGAGCTTTTTTACTGCAAAGTTCGAATTTCCGACCATTTTTTCGACATATTTGACCCCCAAAAAATTATTTATTTACACGCTACCTTTCAAACTTTAGGTATATCCTTCCGATAATATTACTGAGAGTAACCTCGCAAAATTTCATCCAAATCGGTTCACAACTTTTTGAGCTACAACACGAGCAGTTTTTGAAAAATTAGTTTTGAGATAATCGCGTTTAAAGTTTCAACATGAGAATATTATTAATTGTAGTAACTTACGGATTAATCGGCGATTCCAGGCGCATACAATAGACCTTCGACTTCCTCGAAAAACTCATTTTCCTCCGCTAGCTGCTTTTTCCGGGCTGTACGAGCTTCTTTTGTCGTAGAAAGACTCCTCCGATCCTCTCGTACAATTCGCGCCTCATCTGTGGTTTCGGCGAAAAGTCTGCAGTTGGTACCAACGATTATGTCCAATGCATTCATAATCCTCAAGATCGAAGAAAAGCCATCGTTGAACACCCCAGCAGCAATGTAGGCCGAAATTACAACAATTTTTAGCCCACAATTCAAGTGCTTGGGAGACAATCGCCAGATCGTCGAGTTGAAACATTCGTTGGCATTTTGGGTATGGCCACCCAAGCATCTCTCTAGCAAATCATCTCTAGACAAGTCTTGATAAATTGGAAGGAGATGCTGTTCGATATCATTGTCAAGTAACGGTGAAAGTTCTTCCAATTTTGGATTTTTATTCAAGGCGATTGCTTTCTGCCATTTGCGCCAGCTTTCAGGTCCAGTCGGGCAGTATTCATGATTCGGTTTTTCCTTTGTTGAAAAAATATGATAAAAAGTAGCCATAATCTCTCTTTTCATATTTTCAACACTATCTACATTTCTTTGAATGCTCAAACCGTAATACTTTGTGAGTTTTTTCACAACTTTATCCGTTAATTTGCCTCTTCCGGAAAGTTTTTTTTCTTTTCTCACGTTTTGGAGTCTGGTACCCATTCTCTTCTCTACGCGGCCAATGCATTCGCTTTTCACAACAGTCAACTCGTCACCATAAGGATTCCGTTCTAGTATGGCCTTAAAAGTTTTTGAATCCCCATCACCTATGTAATTGCCATATTTTACGCCGAATTTTTCCTCCGATCTAGAAAACATTTCTACCATACAATCGACCTCCATTTTGCCCGCGGAGCCCTCGTGATTCTTCGTGCAATTTTCTTCGTGATTTTCGAGCCATTCCTCATATTCTTTAGTATGAGTCTTATTTTTCCAGTACGTACAGCCGCTGCAGTAACTGCTTTTCACAATCAAATCGATCACTTTTCCAGAGTAGTAGCCGATGAGCGTGGTAACACCATATAGTGATTTGAACCCACGCTTTTTCCATGTACCGTCGCCGGCGACTTTGAGAATTTTTTCTGGTCGTCCATACTCGTCATTTTCTTTCACCTCATCTTTGACAGCATTCTCTGATGAAAGATCGAATGATGACTTAGCAGCTGCATAAATATGCTCGATGATTTTAGCATAGTTGTTTTTATGGAATCCAGTGCACAAGTCCATGAGATTGCAAAAGGTGTTGATTCCTTATCGTGCGACCCCCAAAAGTCTCATGACTAACACAATCCTTCGATTAATTTCGTAATCAGTATTAATCAATGGGCCTGACTGTATTTCTCAATGACTGCACCGACACGTTACGACAATTTTGAACCCCAGGCCTCTATGCCCTGACTCCGTAAAATTTACCCTTTGCTTGCAAACAGCACAGATTAAAATGTCTGATAGAACCGTACAAACTGTTAAAAACTCAATGATTCTATATGCGTGCAAAGGATTTGTACGAATATCCTCTGTGCACCCAGTCTTTAGTTTTTTAGCACTTGCACTTACACCGTCACTTGTACTCGGCCCGAAATTCTCCCCGCTCTCATCAACGAATTGATTTCCTTGGAATCGTTTTTTTTTTGCACACTTCCGAGCTATATTACCTCGTGCTCCTTTTACATAGTTCGGCATTTTAGTTTTGAAAATTCGACCGTTCACGACAAACTTTCGAGCTAAACTGATTCTATTGCTCGAGCAATGTTTCGTTTCGCATGCCTGGAGTTTCCCGTTATATAGATATATATATATAATAGCGTTCACATGAAAAGGAATGGCAGAGCGTTCCAAAAGAATTCCCCGAAACAGCTGCCTGACCATACAAAAGGTAAACGGGAAACGGTATTGTGGAAGCGAAGGTCGCTCCGCCTCTAATGGCCCGAGCTACCTGACTTGTCACCCGACCGCATATTGTTCCCGCACTCTAAATGCGATAACTCTGCATATATTCAATATTTCCAGTTTTCCTTTGGTCATAACATTCTTTGGGTATCATACTTTCGAAATATGTCATAAAAAAAATCGATTTTGTGAAAATTCTAAAGTGGTCTCCGGCCTTAATTCATTTATCATCCATTTCATATAAAAATGTATAATCGCCGGACGCTCCTTATTGTTTTCGCGTTCTCCTTCAATACAATCAACGCTCGCTGCCTAGCTTGGGCCATCACACCCATGCACACACACGTCCACGTCGCACGGCGGAGCCCTGCCTCTCGCGGTGCGACCGGGCACACCGTCACACGCACACCACCACGCGCCGCCCAGCCCACGCGTATTATTGGCTGTCATTAATTATTAATCACTCATCAGGGGTGCATCGGATCGCAAAACCGCTGAGGACTTTTCGATTCTGAATTTCGAGATTCACCACCCCTTCAGAGATCCTTCGACCCTTTTGGGACAGGCTGTATACCCCAAAACAAGAGACGATGCACAAAAATTCATGAACGAGCTTGAAAATCTAAATTACAAATACCATACATATGCCACAACGGACCAAAAGCCAAAAAAGCTTGTTATAAAAGGCTTACCGCACCTAGAAGAAGGTTATATTATCGACTAATTAATTGAATATGGATACAAGCCAATCAAAATAAAAAAATGAACCAAGGGGAGCATGTAAATGAAAACAGAACTCTATATTTCGCATCATTTGAGCCAAATGTAAACTTACGAGAAATAAGGGCAATCCGGAGCCTTTGCTCAGTAATAATAACGTGGGAAACTTACAAAAATCCCAAAATAATATCCCAATGTTATAGGTGCCAGGGCTTCTACCACGGCACCATATACTGTCATAAGGAGCCGAGGTGCGTTAAATGTATTGGAAACCACCTTACCAAAGACTGTGTCAAAGCTCCGGAGGCCAAACCCTAGTGTGCAAACTGCAAACTCGAGCACCCAGATAACGCTGCTATTTGTGAAGTATACAAATTTCACCTACAAACGGCCATGGAAAATAAACTTCGAGGAAACAAACACAACAAGAAAGAGGCCATCTCACGAGCTACAACTCTTGCAACAACTTCGAGACGCGCTGAATACCCTCCGCTCCAAAGCGACGTAGGGCCAGATCAACGCTAAAACTTCATCGATGGACAGCGGCACAATCATTAAAGATCCACATCTAGTAATAAAGTTACGCAAGTACAAACTACTAATAGAGACCCTAGAATCAAAAACTTTTATCTACAAGCCGCACAAGTTAGTATCAATAACAACAATGATAAGCGAAGCGACGAGAATCTACGTCATAATATCCTAGACTCCGGCCATAACGATAATACCTTTGCTAATATTGCCAAGGAAATTCAAACACTCAAAACGCATTGCGACCTTAACAAAATGCTAAACATGTTCGGGGAATTGAATACCGATCTAGAACAATGCTCGGATCATATCGCGAAATGTCAAGCATTTTATAACGTGGTTTTAAAATATGTTTAGCACTACTCATACAACCGTAAACCAAATCACGTTCTTGCATTGGAATGCAAATGGTATTAAAAATAGTATTAAGGAAATTTTACATGTTCTAGAAAAATACAGTATCGCCATATTACTACTAGTTATTGAAACAAAATTAAAAACAAACCATAAATGCAAATTACCTGGGTATCGATGCTTCCGCAAAGACCGCGAAGGAACACAGGCGGCGGCGGAGTGGCCATTTTCGCCAAGAACAACATAATTTGCTCAGAAATAAACTTTGACACCAAAAAAATTGAAGCACATGGGATTAGACTAGGGAATAACCATATTATAGCAACGGTATACTCCATACCTCAAACTAAAATCAATAACGCAGATTTAAATATTATATTCAACTCAGCGAATACAGTAATAGCCTGTAACGTATCCAGTTTTGGTTACATTTAAAATTTATTTGTTCAGACCCGATCAAGGAGTAGATTAATTTAACGTTGGGTAAAATCGGTAAAACAAGATATATTCTTCAATAAATAGTGTGTGTGTGTACATTTTTTTGTTGCGTCTTGGTATCACGGTGAGTATTCGTCTCGTTTCCGCTTTGTAATCGCGCTGCTTACGTACTAATCTTATTCGTATACTTAAAATACTAACAATGTTTGTATATCGTGTTTTCGTGACTCTATATAATGTAACTTTATCGCGCGTTTGGGTTAATAATTTTTGTGTAAAACTCACGGTGCTTTTCTTTTTGTGTGTGGTGTGGTGTAGTGCTGTCCTGTGTTGTATGATGTGTGGGTTCGTCACATTACGTCCGTCTCGTGTAATGTGATGTGAACTCGTACGTCCTCCTTGTTTCTCCTGTCTCTCGCTCTCTCTCTCTCTCTCTCTCTCCCGTCTCTGTACCTATTTTTCTCCCTCACAGCTGATTTTGACAGCTGTCGAAAACGTGGTTTTCGTAAATTTCTCGTGTGATTCTCGTAGCCGTTCGCACGTTTTCCTGATCCCTCTGGTTTCCTTCCTTCACAGGTAAGTACTCCCTAGAGCCAATTAGGAAGCCAACCATTTTCAGAATAATCAATAATATATGTACAAAAGGAATTAAAAATTATTAATCGTACTAGTGATAAAGATAATAAAATATAAAAATATATAATATAAATTAACAAAGCGTTAATTAAAAACATTAATTGCGCTATGATAAAAACGCTGCGTAAGCTGAAATGTCTTCTTCACGGCATCATGTTGATGCCGCATCCTGACTTAATCTTCGTGGGAATCGCTTCTGCAAGATCATCGATTTGATGGGCATGTAGTGGGGATGCCGTGTTTGGAGACTTTGTTGATGAGTGGGCTCATGATAGTTCGCGATCTCCCGACTGCAACATAGAATTAAATAAAATGTCGTCGTCGTCATCAAGTGCGTGTTTTTAGTGTCCGTGTGGTGTGTGTGTATGTGAGTAATATAACGGTGGTGTGTATGTTTTTGTTTTTTTCAAAGGCGCGGAGTTCGGTTACGCTGCTTGGGAGGATGTACCGGACCGTTTTTATGACGTGGTGGTCACTATTGGGCCCAGGGAGGAGCGAGTAGTTCGGCAATTTTACAATTGCGCACGCCACGAAGCAGCGTTGAAAGAGGAAGAGGAGGAGCGATGGGCCCTGGCGGAACACGCCCACCGGGGTGCTGAACGCCTTCGTCGGCGAGGAGCCGTGGAGGCCGCCCGCCTCCGGGCGGGTTAGGGCGAAAATGAGCGCGTAGAAAATGTCGGGGGTGGTGTGAAGTGATAAAAAAAATTTTTGTTGCAGGAAAAAATAGAAAGTTAGTTTAACGAAGTTTGTGTTTGCATCCAACTTTATTTGTATGTGTCCACCTGCGTGCGTGCGTGCATGCGCGCGCGTGTGTGTGTGTGAGAGGATTCCTCACCATCCCTTCACCATCATCATCATTATCATCATCACCATCATCGGTAAGTCGCCAAAAATGTAAAATTTGCTGAGTCGTCAAAAAGTATCGGTACCCGTCTGCGGCCCGACTCACGTCCCCCATCCTAACCCCACTATTCTCAAATCACCCTGCTAAATATTAGCAGTGGGGGTGGATGAGGGGTCGGGGAAGGAGTGGGGGGCCCCAGACGGCTACCAATACTACTTTCGTGTACAACACGGTGGCACAATATCATTTCGCCGTTCATCGATCATGGAAATTTCGTTCCTCTCTTCAATACAATATAATAAACTAACAGGTTATAGGCCTAGGACAGAAACTGTAAGGAAACTCGCAGGTTAAAATGTGTTATGATCGGTGTAAAGGAAGGTTAACCCTTTAAA
The DNA here is from genome assembly GCA_959613375.1 of Heteropelma amictum. Lineage (NCBI taxonomy): Eukaryota > Metazoa > Arthropoda > Insecta > Hymenoptera > Ichneumonidae > Heteropelma > Heteropelma amictum. Next base: position 765,166 of record OY390729.1, read on the forward strand.
GCATACATTTTTCCTTGGGTGCAATCAGCTCATAACCTTGTACTTGGGGGTTTTCATGACCTTCAATCTTTTACAGTCACTGTAAAAGGTTGAAGATTATTATTTTAACACCACATCTTTTACCATGACTGTAAAAGGTTGAAGCTCGCGTGCAAGAAGGGAAATTAGTAATATGAAAGCTGATCAGCAGCTCCTAAACCGTAGCTCAGAAGTGGAGCTCGCACGTGAAAAAACATATTGTATAAGTACGTCGGAATCGGGCAAGGGACTTCTTGCTCGTATGAATCTCGCATGGCAACGCGTTGCCAACCGAGATTTCTCATATCGAGAAGAATACCGCTTGCGTCAAAAATCCAAAAACACCAGATGACGTTGTCGGCTCCGTCATCGTGAGTTGCACGCTGAAGGTGCTGACCAGATGTGTGAACGTCGCTGGTTGGTTCTTCCCATAATGTACATATTTGCCAAATTGCAGAAGTTATTATCACTTTTTGCATGAGCTCTCGTGCGAATCGGCGAAGGAGTGAGCTCGGGAAATCAGTCTTCGAAACTCGCCTGAACCGAAAGGATCAGAGCAGCAAAAGCTATTTTTAACTGATTCATCGAGCTACTCCCCGTGCAAAATCGATGAGGATATTCCCAGTTATACCCCGCAGATGATTTTATAGAAAAATTGAATTATCTTTTCACGTAGTAAAATCCTTAATCATGGAATCCATTAACACGTCCATCCCGACGCAATTGTTCGAACTCCGTCTAGTCGGGCAGCTCGAGATTATCAGTTGTTTATTCGTCACTTGGTGTGGACCTCAGGTGGTTCACGCCGCCAGATGAAAGCAATGCCTGTGAACCACCGGTGGTTCACCCCGGTTTAATGATATCCCGTACAGAAAAAGAAACAGAATAAATGTAATTTACTTGATGATTCACGGGTAATACACCAATTACCCATATTTCTGGACTTATTAGTAAATCCATGAGCTCGGCACGCGTAGACACTATCATCGTACTCGATGAATTGTCACGCTGACCGAATTTTCCCCAGAATGAATTTAATGCTAATTTCGCGAGCGATTGAAGCCCCGGATTACTCTGTAGGGCATTCTGAACCAATCGTATACCCTCGGCAGTCGCATATGACTCGATATAATGTTTTACAGATTCGCAATCGTTATTTACGCTCAGAGGAAATCCATCTTCTGTTTGATCTTAAGAAAAGCATTGATATATTCCGAGAAAAGACCGCCTTTTCGCGGTAAAGGGTCATATCGAGTAATTTCTTATTGCCAAATTTCATCACCCTAAATTATCCTGTAGCCTAGTGACACTGCTTTTCGTACTTCGTCCACCATCCATGTGGCGTAATATGCTCGCTCGTTTACATCTTCGTGTGTGCATGGGTCATTGCTAATTATTTTCGCAGCACATCCTACACAATCCGAGCAATTTTCCATCGGTGCGATAGGGTAAAACAGGGAGATATACAGCCTGTCCGTAATGGTCAACCGACCGCTGAGGGGTGGGTACATGGGGTGATTCTGGACCGAAAAGTCTTCCATTTTTTGCTCCGACGCCTCCCTGATGAAATATTAATTAATTGAGTTCAGCCAATAGGACGCGTGAAATAAGCGGCCTACACGGCGAGTAGTGCTGTGTATGCTGGCATAGTCAGTCTTGGAAGTATGCGTGTAAAAGCGCTAACGAGGTCGATAGTGTGCGTGCGTTGGTGTGAGAAAGTGTTGAACGTCGAACGTTCCCGAAAACACGAATAGAGCGAGATAGTGTTAGTGAGGGCGCAAGAATGTAAGGAGGAACGAAAAAAAATGATTGCGTTTGCCACCAGTTTTCGAATTAATTGTTAAATGCAATGAAAAAAAATGTCGATGATTTTGAATTGCAACTGGGCGAAAATACAATTGTTGATTCATTTTTTGGAATGACATTTTATGAAGCTTCTAAAAGTATTTATTGCTGTTTTTGAAAAAAACATCTTTGGAAAAAAGCTTTATTGCAATTTAAAGAAAAATGTTCATTCTTCAATTTGTATGAAAATTAAATGCTTTTTCCGATTGAATGTTTTTGCAATACAATGAATTTCAACTTTTCGAATTGCTTATTGCAATTAGAACAAAAATATTGCGATTTCAATCAATGAAAAAAATTAATAATTTATGAAAAAAAGCAATATTAAAACTGTTCAACAACAGTGGCATGACGTTAAAAAAAATGTTGATAATCACTTGGGCGTCGCGCGAGTTTATGATATTACATGCGGACATACTCGGATGGGTAACCGCTCGAATGCAGAGGGAGATTAAAAAAAAGTCAATATTTCAAATCGTTTATATTAATTTATGAAGAAAGCACTATTTGCACTGTTTGATAATAGTGGCATGCCTCACCTCTGCTTTATGCTGCGAAGCAAAATCTCTCTTATAAATTTTAATAATTGTACTCATAACTTCAAAACTTTTATAAGTTAGCTTCTCGAGTAAAATTAAATAATTTTTTACTTTTTCATGAATCCTCTCGTAGTCTTGCATTGAATAAAATAATTGGACCGAACACCCGTATGTTCCCCAAACGTGCTCCTGCATGTCAGCGGCGTCTGCTAAAATGGAGAGCGCTCCGGGAACTGCTGATATTGCTCTCCATCACGATCTCCCATCCTGACCCCCGCAAAACCCATCCCGCGTACTCCGGGAAATATCCTCAACTTCATCCGGCCAAAGAATACTGGCCATTGAGGATCAACAGCGACGAGAAGCCGGTCATCGACAAGAAGCCGCTTATCGACGAGAAACCGCTCACCGATAAGAAGCCGCTCGCTACAACCGAGGAGGATAAACCAAGCTTCAAAGAACTCGAAGCTATTCTCGAGCTTGACCTACGCACCTCGGACTCAGAGTACGAACAGTTGTACGAGAAACTCGACCGCGAGCTCTCCCGCAGCCTCAAGGAACCGGCTAGACGCGAACGTACTCCGGAGTACGTCCCTATCCCCAAACCTGCAAGACCCGAGAAAATTCCCAATCCACGCAGAATTCCCAGCGGCTAGAGACAGATTCCCATCCTTTTTTCCTTCCACCCCCCTTTTTTCCTCGACCACTCGGTCACAAGCCAACAGTCATTTTCAGAATCAACAAAGCTTGCGTAGTACAAATACTGTGTCGCGACACACATAGACCACGCGCCGAAAGGTGCTCACCACAAATCGTCGTTCATGCCGAAAGGCATTCCAATCGAGACCGTCCTCGAACAATCCCCACATCATAAGTGGTATCAATTGACCCCCCAACGTGGGGCATTCGTCGTAAAAAGTTACGACAGGACCTTCATCGCTCGACACTGATGCCAGTCGAAAAAACCCCGACGCGAGAATCCGTTCGCTTACGAGGGTTACCACCATCGCTTCTGGGAGTGGAACAAACATCAGTGGCGCCCACACCGAACACAACACAGCCTGAATGAATCCAAACGTCGAAGACATCCAGGAACATCACCCTACGAGAATCGACCCTCCACCTGAAAGACAAGACGCTCCTCTCAATCATTCTATGATTAATGAGCAAAGAGAAGTTTTGCACAATGTGCGGGGTCCGCTCGCTTAGCCTCTGACCGACAAAGGAACCTCGCACGGACTACCACGAGATGATGGAATCTACGAAAATTTAGAGCGATTATTATGACCACCGTTGCCTACATACACAGGGGTCAATCATCAAAACCCTCGCCGTTTTTTTGAAAAATGCAAGGAGTATTTTCAAACCGCGTGAACACCAACTGCATCACCAAAAAAAACCGCCGCAAATGGTCTTCAATGCGAAGCTGAAAATGGTGGAGCTGTTATAGCCCACTAGATTTTGATTGGAACGAATTCTGCGAGTTATTACTCAATTGTTATGACGACCCGGCCGTTCTCTCCAGGTTAAACGCTCAACTCATCTCGCGAAAACAAGGAGAAAAAGAAAATGCTAGAATCCTCTTGCAGCAGAAATATCTCCTGTACCAGCGAATACGAGGATCAGACCCAGAAGAAGTAAAAGTAGTCACGCTGATTGAACTCCTGCGACCGAATCTCCGTATGACAATCAGACCTTCAAATCTACAGACCCTTTCAGGACTGATGACGAAGGCTATCGAGGCGAGAAGACGACGCGAGAAGACGGCCAAAACTTCGCAGGAAACAAGAGAGCTTCCAAAATGCTGGTTTTGCCCGGAGCGACACTTTTATCGCGATTGCCCAGTCCTGGCCAAGCGAAACACAGAAAAGAATGCGGGAAACGAGAAACGACTGCTTCGACCAAGCCCCGCTCCAACCGCTGACCAACAGTAGGGCTAACTGAGCAAATTCTCAGCGAAAGATAACTCCTGCATATTCTCGTGCAAATCAACAACATAGAAATTTATGCGGCGGTTGATACTTTCCCGAGCGATAATTTCATTCAGCCCCAATATCTGCAAGGGGAAACAATCGAGCAAATAAGTAATAAATAATAAATAAGTTCCAGCACAAATCTCGCTGGTTGAAACACCGAAATGGAATTAAAAGGACGAGCGAATATAAAAATGCTCATCCAGGGAGACACCTTAAGCGTTGACACATGGGTCGCTCCGACATATAGAGAGGCACTCATTCTAGGATACCCCTAGCTGGTGAAGCATCACGCAATCATGAATTGTTAAAACGGCTCCATACATTTAGGAGTGGAGGAAAGATTCTCCGTACAACTCATCAACGCACCTGCGCCTCAACTGAAGCAACCACTCATCGAGCTAGATAAACTTCAACACCACTTTCCCGAAGACTTATTGGAAAAATTCATAGATTTAAGGGAACCGTATGGTCTAGAGCACGAAAATTTCACCTATTTTCACGATTTTTTTTTTGCCATAAAAAATTAAAAAATCGATGTTTTAACTTTTCGGGTTTATTACTACCTTTATTAAGTATACAAAAAATTTTTTTTTTAATTTCAAAAACAGTGTTTATTATCATATAATTGGCATTGAAGACGACCCTCTCGAAAAATCCGACCCGGACGGTGAAGATCGATCCGAGACTTCTACTCATCTGAAACACAAAATTCAAGAAGATTCTTAATCAGAAAGAGTGCAGTTATGGTCGGGGCTGGAACAAATCGAAAAAATTAAAAATTGACAAAATGGCGCGCTTTTGAAAAAAAAATTCGTAAAATCGGGTTTTTTTCACTAGTTTTTTAGTATAAACAATAAGAAATTATTTAAATAAAATTATGATTGCAGCCCCGACGATAGCCATACATGTTGTGAACAACATATCCAAATTTCAAGTGATTCGGTTGAATAGTTTTTTTGTTTTCACCTGCGCGGTGCCGAAAAAAGTCGTTTCGAGATAAATGAGTTTAAAGTTTGAGGTACAGATATTTTCAAAAATTGAGCAAATTTTGAATACTTACAGTTAATCCGCGATTCGGGCACCATATAGGATTCCTTCGGAACGTTCATAATTCAAGATTTCCTCACTCCTTTCATTTCTTCGAGCTGTCCGAGCCTCTTCGGAGTTGTCCGTGCTCCTACGGTTGGCGCTCGATACTCGCAGCTCGTCTCGGTTTTGCGCTAGTTGCTCCGCTTGTGGCCCGATTGTTATGCCCATGGTCTCCATTATTTTCAATAGGGATGCGAATCCTTCATTGAATATGCAAGCGGAAATGTGAGTGGCAATATCAATGATTTTTTTTCCGGCAAACAGATGTTTCGGCGCAAGGTGCCACACGCAAGCATTGAAACTTTCGTATAAGGCTTTGAACGTTTTCGTGTCGCCGTCTCCGATATAGTTCGCGTATTTTACGTTGTACAACTCTTCCGATCTCTTGAACATTTCCACGATGCCGTCTACCTCCATTTTGCCAGCACTTCCGGTATGATTTGCGTCACAGTGATCTTCATGCTCTCGATACCACGCTTCATATTCAATCGTATCCTCTTGGCCTTTCCATTGAGAGCAGGCTTGACATATACTGCATTTGACGACAACATCTAAAATTTTATTACTGTATTTCCCTATTAACGAGGCAATACCGAGAAGCGATGAGAATCCACGTTTCGCCCACGATCCATCACCAGACACAGAAAGTTCATTCGCGGGACGCCCAGCTTTTACATTCAACTCGACTTCTTCTTTCAATGCTCTTTGGAAAACGATTTTCGCGACGGCTTCAGCTGCAATTTTTATATTGTCCACGATGCCGTAATATGTACTCTTACAAATTCCTTGTCCAAGATCCATGAGACCGCACAAATTTTTCAAGCCTTCAAATCCTACTCCAAGCATTCTCAGGGCGAGAACAAGTCGACGGTTGATTTCAAATGCCTTATCAATTAACGGCGAAGACAAAATAAAAGTTTCTTTACACTCACACTTCACAGAGAGTTTGAATCCTAGACCACGTTGTCCGTTTTTGCTAAAAGTGACCGCACCGTTACAATCTTTACACTTCAACAACTGTTGCAACGTTAAAAATATCATGCTGAATTCGATGATGCAATAATTGAAAGTAGGATTAACGTTTACTTCCAATTCCTCATTGCCTTTTAATTTTTTCGCAGACGTGCTCGTAAAATCAGTAGTATTTTCGATAGTGAATCGATTGCCCTTGAAATATCTTTTGCGACCTACAGAAGATGGCCGTCTAGAAGAGTTACGGCCTTGCTTTCTATCCATATTTTCTGATATTTTATTTCAAAATTTTCGATGTTGGTTCGTCAAAACGTAACGTTGTACTGATCAAGTCAGGGGAAAGCGAAATGACCGTTTCCCTCACAAATGTTCGACAATAGGTATATTTCGGGGAAGGGAAAAGTATATATAGGTATATAGTATGTACTATATACAGGTATATATTTTCGGAGAAGGATTGGGACAGCTGCTGTGCTCCGATTAGGTTACCGGTTAGCGCTAGACCCGTTAGGAGCGCGCGGACCGCTCTCTACCTGCGTTATGGGCTGTAGAAGCTGTAATATTGAGAATTTCTGCATAAAAATTTCACAGTATATCCTTGAGATACTATACTTTCGACATATCGAAAAAAAAAAAAATCGATTTTTTCAAATTTCTAGACCATACGGTTCCCTTAATCCAAGAATTCGCCAGCGTCTTTCTCTCAGGAGAAAGATTGGTTCAACCTACGACAACAACACACTGCATTCGGCTTACTTCTGATAAACCATTTCGCTCATTACCAATACTCCACAACAAAAAAAGAGATTATCCGAGACCAAGTAAAGGACATGCTGGCCGAAGGCATCATAGAACCATGTACCTCGCCCTACAGCTCGCAAGTAGTCATTGTCATCGTCATGAAAAACGATGGTCAACCTTGATTCTGTGTCGACTTCCGAAAGTTAAATTCAATTACGGAAGACATCAGCCAGCCGATGCCACGAATCCATGACGCCTTGAAGGGGCTCGGAACAGCAACAGTCTTCTCAATAATGGATCTAAAAAGCGGTTATTAGCAAATCCCCATGGATCCCCATTGTATATTCGTAGCGTTTCGCGGCGAAAAAGCTCGGTATTTAGTGCACTTTTCCCATCGGGGAAAAGTGCACTAAATGCCCCGATGAGAGAGAAATCCGCTTCGCATCGTCTCGACAAAGATGATTTTGCTGCAACAGCAGTCTTGATATTACTCAGCAGCCCACCGAGGAGGACCTTCGCTCCCCATCGACTCGACGGAGACGATTTTGCTGCAATAGCAGTCTCGCTACTGCGTCACAGTTTAACGAGAAGGACCTTCGTTTTGCATCGTCTCGACGGAGACGATTTCGCTGTAATGGCACTCTCCCTGATTTTTGCCGAGTTGCGCCTTTTGTTATTTCGAGCGTTTTGCGAGTGGACGGATTTTTCCTTATTTGTAGCTTACGGCGATTTCACGCAATTCTTTTCTAATTTCCGTGTACAACGAGTGTACGCAATTTTGTCTATTTATAGCTTACCGCGAGTTTAAGTAATTTTTTTTGTTTTTCGAGCTATAGCGAGCTCGTGTCTTTGCGCGTGCAGCTACTCCCGGTTCATACTCTCGAGAACTAAACCAGTAATAACTCTTGTAACGTTTTTTGTAATTACGCCTCTCTCGCTTGCTGCGACTTTGTCGTTTTTTTCGAGTGCGTACCTCGGCGCTTTTCCTTGCGCATATTGTTTTTGAAATTTTTTTGTGTAATACACGCTTGTGTGTTATACTTTGGTGTGTTTTCCCTTTCTCTTTTTCCCTTTCCCTTTTTCCTCCCCTTACCTGGCTTTGCGCGTGCGGTACGGCGAGCATCGTTGACTAAGGGCCCCAGGGTCAGGATAAGTAGCCGTTCGTAAAGAGCATTTGCGGCATGTATCGTTATTTTTATTCAATCAAAAGAAAAATGCGAGTGAAAGCCAACGAATTCTAGCAGAAACTTACGGTGACAATGTCCCAAAGCAAGACGCTTGCGTGCGGTGGTTTAGACGATTTAGAAGTGGAGATTTTGATTTGAAAGATAAAGAACGTCCAGGTCAACCGAAAAAATTTGAAGATGCCGAATTACAAGCATTGCTGGATGAAGACGACACGCAAACTCAACAACAAATGGCAGAGACGTTAAATGTTGGTCGCCGAACCATATGTGATCGTCTGCATGCCATGGGAAAGATTCAGAAGGGAGGGAAATGGGTACCTCATCAGCTGAACGACAGACAGATGGAAAATCGCAAAACAGTGAGCGAAGTTTTGCTTTCTCGACATGAACGGTAAAGTTTTTTGCATCAAATCGTGACTGGAGTTGAGAAGTGGATTTATTTTGAGAACCCCAAACGTCGGAAATCATGGGTAGATCCAGGTCAACCATCAACGTCCACCGCAAGACCAAATCGCTTAGGAAAAAAGACATTGTTGTGCATCTGGTGGGATAAAAGGGGGTTGTATACCATGAGCTCTTGAAACCAGGTGAAACAGTCAACACCATTCGCTACCGCGAACAAATGGTCAGCTTAGCGTGCATTGGCCAAGCGCTGGTCCAAGCGTGCATTGGACGAAAAGCGACCGGAATGGGCTTCAAGACACGCAAAGGTGATTTTACAGAACGACAACGCTCCTTCACACACAGCGAAATTAGTAAAAGACACCATTTCTACGTTTGGCTGGGAACTCTTACCTCACCCGCCATACTCACCGGACCTGGCCCCATCCGATTACCATCTGTTTTCATCGATGTCCCACGCGCTCTCTATGAAACACTTTGAGAACTACGAAGATATTAAAAAATGGCTTGGTGACTGGACCGCCTCAAAAGATAAACATTTTTTTTGGAAGGGTATCCACAAATTGCCCAAAAGGTGGAAAAAATGTGTAGCAAGCGATGGTACATACTTTGAATAAACGTTTTTTTCACGTTTTTCCTGCACTTCGAAGTGTTTTTTTGCATTAGCTATGCATCTGTTACGTCCTAGCCGGTACAATCAAACCCACGCGCATCAATATAACGTGTTCGGTCGGTATCTCACTCCCAACAATCGATAAAGTACCAACACATTTCATATACACCTCTTACCATCACTCATCGATCATAAACGCTTATGTAATGCTACAATACCATATATTCTCGAGTATCGGGTAAATTAACCTAATATAGATGCGGAATTTGAAACTACAGCCACGGATAAACAGATAGATACCCTGTCTGGCAACATTTTTTCAAATTCCATTTATTCATATTCCAACAAAAGACTTAAGGGAACCGTATGGTCTAGAGCACGAAAATTTCACCTATTTTCACGATTTTTTTTTTGCCATAAAAAATTAAAAAATCGATGTTTTAACTTTTCGGGTTTATTACTACCTTTATTAAGTATACAAAAAATTTTTTTTTTAATTTTAAAAACAGTGTTTATTATCATATAATTGGCATTGAAGACGACCCTCTCGAAAAATCCGACCCGGACGGTGAAGATCGATCCGAGACTTCTACTCATCTGAAACACAAAATTCAAGAAGATTCTTAATCAGAAAGAGTGCAGTTATGGTCGGGGCTGGAACAAATCGAAAAAATTAAAAATTGACAAAATGGCGCGCTTTTGAAAAAAAAATTCGTAAAATCGGGTTTTTTTCACTAGTTTTTTAGTATAAACAATAAGAAATTATTTAAATAAAATTATGATTGCAGCCCCGACGATAGCCATACATGTTGTGAACAACATATCCAAATTTCAAGTGATTCGGTTGAATAGTTTTTTTGTTTTCACCTGCGCGGTGCCGAAAAAAGTCGTTTCGAGATAAATGAGTTTAAAGTTTGAGGTACAGATATTTTCAAAAATTGAGCAAATTTTGAATACTTACAGTTAATCCGCGATTCCGGCACCATATAGGATTCCTTCGGAACGTTCATAATTCAAGATTTCCTCACTCCTTTCATTTCTTCGAGCTGTCCGAGCCTCTTTGGAGTTGTCCGTGCTCCTACGGTTGGCGCTCGATACTCGCAGCTCGTCTCGGTTTTGCGCTAGTTGCTCCGCTTGTGGCCCGATTGTTATGCCCATGGTCTCCATTATTTTCAATAGGGATGCGAATCCTTCATTGAATATGCAAGCGGAAATGTGAGTGGCAATATCAATGATTTTTTTTCCGGCAAACAGATGTTTCGGCGCAAGGTGCCACACGCAAGCATTGAAACTTTCGTATAAGGCTTTGAACGTTTTCGTGTCGCCGTCTCCGATATAGTTCGCGTATTTTACGTTGTACAACTCTTCCGATCTCTTGAACATTTCCACGATGCCGTCTACCTCCATTTTGCCAGCACTTCCGGTATGATTTGCGTCACAGTGATCTTCATGCTCTCGATACCACGCTTCATATTCAATCGTATCCTCTTGGCCTTTCCATTGAGAGCAGGCTTGACATATACTGCATTTGACGACAACATCTAAAATTTTATTACTGTATTTCCCTATTAACGAGGCAATACCGAGAAGCGATGAGAATCCACGTTTCGCCCACGATCCATCACCAGACACAGAAAGTTCATCCGCGGGACGCCCAGCTTTTACATTCAACTCGACTTCTTCTTTCAATGCTCTTTGGAAAACGATTTTCGCGACGGCTTCAGCTGCAATTTTTATATTGTCCACGATGCCGTAATATGTACTCTTACAAATTCCTTGTCCAAGATCCATGAGACCGCACAAATTTTTCAAGCCTTCAAATCCTACTCCAAGCATTCTCAGGGCGAGAACAAGTCGACGGTTGATTTCAAATGCCTTATCAATTAACGGCGAAGACAAAATAAAAGTTTCTTTACACTCACACTTCACAGAGAGTTTGAATCCTAGACCACGTTGTCCGTTTTTGCTAAAAGTGACCGCACCGTTACAATCTTTACACTTCAACAACTGTTGCAACGTTAAAAATATCATGCTGAATTCGATGATGCAATAATTGAAAGTAGGATTAACGTTTACTTCCAATTCCTCATTGCCTTTTAATTTTTTCGCAGACGTGCTCGTAAAATCAGTAGTATTTTCGATAGTGAATCGATTGCCCTTGAAATATCTTTTGCGACCTACAGAAGATGGTCGTCTAGAAGAGTTACGGCCTTGCTTTCTATCCATATTTTCTGATATTTTATTTCAAAATTTTCGATGTTGGTTCGTCAAAACGTAACGTTGTACTGATCAAGTCAGGGGAAAGCGAAATGACCGTTTCCCTCACAAATGTTCGACAATAGGTATATTTCGGGGAAGGGAAAAGTATATATAGGTATATAGTATGTACTATATACAGGTATATATTTTCGGAGAAGGATTGGGACAGCTGCTGTGCTCCGATTAGGTTACCGGTTAGCGCTAGACCCGTTAGGAGCGCGCGGACCGCTCTCTACCTGCGTTATGGGCTGTAGAAGCTGTAATATTGAGAATTTCTGCATGAAAATTTCACAGTATATCCTTGAGATACTATACTTTCGACATATCGAAAAAAAAAAAAATCGATTTTTTCAAATTTCTAGACCATACGGTTCCCTTAAGCGATACCCCTGCTCGGATAACCCTAGTTATAAGCAAGCTCATTATTATTCTCCGAATATTAACTCGAAACCATCCCCCTTTTTCATGCATTCTCCACGCAAGGTGACGATCTCACGTCACCTTCGCGTGATCGAGATAATCCCCTCTACTAAAACAAACAGTTTTACAAAAACCAAAACCAATCAAAATCAACGAGAGTTTGCAAACTCCGCCTTACAGAAGCGGGATGGTCAACCCTCTGGTAGACTCGAGAGAGTTCTCGTTCAACCTTCTGAGAGACACAATCTCTAAATACTAACTCTCCGCAATTCTCGAACTTCTTGCGAAAAACCGAACTCTGTTACAATACACACTCTGTAACCTACGAACGAAGGTGAAACCACGAAAACCAATCAATATTCTACACGGGAACTAATACAAAAATAAAACTTTTGTTATCGGTTATTTAAATATATTAAACCAAGTTTTATTTTATTTCTATCACCCAACGAACCTCGATCACCTCATCAATATCCGAAATTCTCCTCATTAAATATAAATTGTGCACGGAATTCGCGAGTGATCTACCAAAGACTCATTTGTGCGAAACCGCTACCGGAATTCAAAGGTTCGCGCCCTATCTCTGATCACTTCGCGTCTTCATCCAATATCTCCCTCTCGGGACCGTTTTTTCGTTAAGCTTACGAAAATCGATCACCATGCGCATCCTTGGTCGACCCATGGAGTCCGGTTTCTTCGGCACAATCCACACGGGCGAATTGTACGGCGATCGTAAATGTATAATAATGCCGTTTTGAAGTTTCTTTACCACTTGGTCCTCGATCTCCCCTCGATATACCGCTGGAAAACGATATTGTTTCGCGTTGACCGGTAAATCATCTATCGTTGGGATTCGGTGGTAAACTAGGTCTGTTCTTAGTAGCAGGTCTCCAGGTAGTTTAAATCGCTCCGGAAATTCCTCGATGAGACGGCGTACGTGTTGCCGCTCTTCGTCGTTCAGATCCGCCAAATGTAAAGCGTGCATGATCCCTGTTACGCGATCGAGAGGAGGCTCCGCGTCAGTTTCGGTGGTATCTCTATCATCGGTGTACGTCACTTCCACATCCGACGGCCAACAGTCAAAGTGTTCGATCTCCTGGGGAGGTAAATCAATTTCGACGTCCTCGAATCACGTGTTAATAGCGAGGATTTGGCAAACCCCTCGATTTTGTGCGATCAACGCGTTACCGATAAATACCCCTTCGACAGTTTTAACCTGCAGTGAATATCCTTCGCTCAAATCTCTATTAGCGACCAGTATATAGAATTTGACAGATGATCGGGACTTGGGCTGTCGAATCGGTGACCTCGAGTTGGAACGGCTCGCCGTCGGACTGGCGAGGCGAGCCTGTTGCGAGTTTAAACCCTCCGCATTGGGTCTAGCCAGTTCGCGCATAAGCAGGTGCTTCCATGGGCAGCAAGAACAGCACTTGCCTTGGAAACAGCAGTACTTATGCCCACAAGCCTCCCGCGGTTGCGGCGAATCCGAGCCCAATGGGCCAAGCTTACCCGGGGGTGGATGTTTTAGAATTCCCGGAGGACGAATTGGACTCGATGAACGATAATCGCGCGATTTGTCCGGCCACGGTCGTTGATTCGAGGGTGATGACGACCGTGCGCGATTTTCTTGCGTGCATAGGACTTTCGCGTCGGAGTTTCTCGTCTTTTACGGCGGTCACTACGTATCATTATTTTCTCCGCGATTTCGAATGCGTCGTCCAAGGTTGTCGGTTCCCGCGTGTCTAAAACCTCGGCAATGTGGGTTGGTAAACCGTCAATGAAAGAACTGAGGGCGATTTTATGCAATGGGTCCATTGCCAATGCCGGCGGATCCGCTTGATACTGCGTTTTAAAGGCAGCACGGCCGCCGTTGAGCAAAATTCGTACGATATCGTAAAACTCGCCTGCAGTCTCGTTTTTTTTTCATCCGTATTGACGTGAGTTTTTTCGTATAATAGTCGTAGCTTTTACCACGAGCTAACCGATTCTTTAATAACTTTATCAAGTCTGCTACTGTGTTAATCTGTTGGCCATAAACGCAATTTCGGACATTTCCGCACAATTTCGCAATAATCGCACCGACATATTCTGAATCAGACGCTTGTGAAACGAAAGTCGCGGGGTTTTGAATGTCCTGCAAAAAATCTCTCAATGGCATGTTTTTGCCATCAAAAACTGGTACCGTCGCGAATCTACTGTGGAGCGTCATATTCTCCATAAGAGACGAAAATCCCTCTAGTACACGGGTAGACGACAATGGTCAGAGAATACACCAAACACTAAGCAACCCAATAATGCGTTCAATACTCACAAGTTTTCTGAGGCACACACACAACCAGTGGCCACTCGCAACTCGTTCGCTCTCACTCACACACTTATATTCGCGCTGCTATAACCGGCTCTTAAATCTACACGACAAAATGGTTCGTGGCACAAATTTGGAATTGGCAAAGTGGAATTTTAGCAACCACTAAGTCATAAATAGATATAATCGAAACCGGAATATCTAAAATGTAACGACGGACGTGACAGCACAAACGTGATGTCGTTCCACTCGTCGAAACATGATGCAGCAAATGAATCAATTACAAGACCGTTGATCCACCTCCCACTACGAAGTGATGCAAATTCGTTTGCAGGAGCTGGAAAATTTCGGTCGAAAGGGACTTCTCTGTTGAATAAATACTCACAGTTAAGCTGCTAGACGAAGATGTTATATAATAACTTGGATCATCAATTAAGCCATTATACAATTTTTTTACACTTTCACGTTCTACTTCTTCCGCTTCCATTTGCTTCACATTCATCAGTCCATCATTTTCGCAATCAACATGAAATATGTCTTGATAGGTAGTATTGTTGTTCTTCGTATTTAAACCACTTCGACGATTATTATGATTCAGTTCGTGTTCATTTCCTTCTGCAGCCATATATACATTCTTCAGATATGTCGCTCCCACATGTGCGAATTTGCATTTCCTACCTGTTTTTTTTTGCCAATTTTCTTCGGCAAAAAGATCGCACGCTACCGTGGGGTATTTTGGTATTTAGCTAAATTTCTTTGTTCCTTTTAAATTGGGGTTTAATATAATTTTTGCAATTGTTGTTTTCTGCGCTTCGCGTAACTGCCTCACCCGATCAGTGACTGATGGATTCGTGATTTTGCCGAACACCTTCTCTTTAACCACTTTGTCCTCACTTTCGATTTATGCGTTACTTACGCGTGATATTTTCGGGTCAACTAAATCCAAATCCAAAGCCGTCCATAAAACAGCATATGGCTGTTACGTCCCAGCTCTCACGCTCGAAGTTTTTTTTAGCCCCATAAAAAAACCACACATTGATAATAAAATTATATTTCGTGAGTCGCGGACCAACCAATAAAGACTCTCCGGCGAAAGATATTTAAATCTTCGCGCTCCAAATCCGGTGGTCACGAGACTCGTACTCGATCCCTCTCTCGGGACGTAACAATTATATATCAATAAAACTGGTGGCAGCAGAAAACAACAATCAAAAGCACACCATAATAAAACTGGTCACAGCCGAATGCGATTTAAATCGCACCATCAATAGATTTGATAACAGCGAAAATCGATTAAAATTACACGAAATTAACAAATTTCGTGTTATAATTCCCGACAGAGTATCACTATCAAGTAATCGGTACACAAACGTGAACTTTTCAAATAAATCGTGAAAAAAAAGAGAGAAAAAAGAGACAATCTTTGTTCGCACCATAAATGAATTAAACGGTGAGAGTGCGGATAATCCTTCGTTACTGCAAAAACAACAGCGAGTGCAACCGAACAGCACGTGTACAACCATCATCGAGTCTTCAAGGGCCAGGTCAACTTCCAGTAGCTACTCGACACCTTTTTCGACCGCCTGTGCAAGCACCATAAATCGTCATCTACTACATCTCCGAGAATCTTTCTTCTTCTCGACTTCTACAAGATCTTCGACGAGTAAGTCGAAACTTTACAATGCCTAACGACACCGAAATCCCAATGGAAACATCGACGGCATATAATCCGTCACGACCTCAACAACAACAAGGACAGCAATCAAATACGTTCGCATCTTCATTCCAAATTCCACCAACATCACAAATGAATAACGATACGTCACAATTGTACAATAGATATAGAGACTTTTCAAAAATTATACCAGAGTTTGACGGAACTAGCAGAACGGTTTCCTTATCAGGATACTTAAAATATTGCGACAGAGCTAAACAATACATTGCTGTTGCAACAGAATCAGATATCGTAACGTACTTAATTAGCAAATGTAAAGGAGCAGCTTTCGACACATTAGATGATTCATCAATCACGACGATAGATGAATTAATAGAAGATTTAAAAGAAAGATTCAGTATTAAAAAACCTATTGCAACATGGTTCTCAGAAATATCAAAATTTCAACAAAAACACAAAGAATCAGTCAAAGAATTCCATAAGCGAATTACTAAATATTTAGACGAATTCAAACATGCAATTGGCAGTTCATCTCTCAAAACACAAGCCGGAGCAATAGAGCTAGCACAAGAACTAGCAGCAGATCAATTTCGGAAAGGTATTAACCCTATCTATCAAGCACACATTTCCTTTGACGGTGAACCAGATATGAAAAAGATACTTACACAAGCTCGTGAAATCGAACGTTTTCTGGGTCACACCGATACAGAAAATGACAACTCAAAAATTTGCTTACCGATAATACAACAAAATAAATTTAAAAACAATTCAAATCCCACAAAATTTTGTAACCACTGTAAAAAAACAAATCACACAATAAACGAATGCTTTGCACTCATGAAATTAAACAACGAAAAGAAAACAAACGAAAGCCAAAGTGATCAAATTTGCAATTATTGTAAAAAGAAAGGTCACTTAATCAAAGATTGTCGAAAAAGAACGTACAATAACAGCAAGAAAGCCGAACAAATAAAAGCAAGTACAGCCCAGGGAAACGAGAAATCGACCCCTCGACAGGGCGCTGCGACGGGGCAACACTCGCAAGAGCGCCAGGAATAGATAAAACCGTTCCACAAAAAATCCTTCGAGCAGAATGCAATCTCAACTTTACATCCATTAATAACAATTCTCCAACAATATTGCTGAGCTCGAAAGATTTCATAAAATCAGAAATTTTATTTTTGGCAGATTCGGGATCTCAATTAAATCTAATAAAACTAAATCATTTAAAATTTCCCGATGACATTAATAATTCAGTAATTTACGAATTACAAGGAATTTCAAATCATGATAAACCAATAACTCTTGGAGAAATAACAATCGAAATAAATAACAAGTTAGAAATATTTCACGTAGTTTCAGATAATTTCCCAATAGAATTTGACGCAATACTTGGTAATGAATTATTAGGGAAAAACAAGGGTAGAATCGATTGGTTAGCAAAGTACGTACGGCTGAACGATACAGATTATCCATTTACAAACACAGAATCACTTCTTATGCGGGCCAGACAGAAAACGATCATGTTTGTTCGGGTAGATAACGCGTTAAAGACGGGTTACGTACCGCGCATACCCTTAGGTAATGACATCTTCGCAGGTGAAGCTTTGGTTACTAATACTAACGGCAAAGCCTACTTATATGCCATCAACACCTCCGACAAAGACGTTAAGATAAATGTTCCCGTAATTTCACTACATCCATTCGATATGAGCATAGACGAGAACGATCAGACGGACGATAATTCCGCAAAAGACCAGACCTTCGTACACAATGATAGTACTCGGACGCGAGGAAACCGTGCTAGTAAGGTAATGAAGCTTTTGAATCTCGATCATCTTAACGACGAAGAGCGTAATGCAGTTTCCACTCTCGTAGAGGAATACGCAGACCTTTTTCATTTGCCGAGAGAATTTCTAAAATCAACCAATGTTTGCACACACAAAATTCCCACTATAGATGATATTCCGATTAACACAAGACAGTACAGACATCCACCTTTTCAAATACCAGAAATAGAAAAACAAATTAATGACTTGTTGGAATTAAACATTATTGAACCATCCGAATCTCCGCACAATTCACCACTGTGGATTGTTCCAAAAAAAGCTGACTCACAGGGAAATAAACGATGGAGACTTGTGATAGACTTCCGACAATTAAACGATAAAACAATCGGTGATGCATATCCACTCCCCTTAATAACCGATATATTGGATCAATTAGGACGAGCAAAATATTTTTCAATTTTCGATCTAGCCTCTGGATTCCACCAAATTGAAATGGATATAAAAGATAAACATAAAACAGCATTTACAACTCCTCATGGTCATTATGAATTTAATCGAATGCCTTTTGGCTTGAAAAACGCACCAGCTACATTTCAGAGACTCATGGACCTTGTTTTAAAGGGTCTACAGGGCAACGACCTTTTCGTTTACCTGGATGACATCGTTATATACGCACGTTCTATAGACGAACATAAAAATAAATTCCGAAAACTTGCTGAAAGATTACGTAATGCAAACCTCACTTTACAAACCGATAAATGCGAATTTTTACGAACAGAAGTGCGATATTTAGGACATTTAATTTCTGCCGATGGCGTAAAACCTGATCCTAAAAATATAGAAGCCGTAAAAAAATTCAATATACCTAAAACCCCAAAGAATGTTAGAGAATTTTTAGGTCTCGCTGGTTATTATAGACGTTTTATTAAAAACTTTTCGGGCATTGCAAAACCCTTATCAGACCTGACGAGCAAGAATGTTAAATTCCATTGGACATCCGAACATCAGCTAACTTTCGAAAATTTGAGAGAAAAATTATGCACAACTCCGATCCTCCAATATCCAGATTTTTCAGAACCATTTATCGTTACAACCGACGCATCAAATATTGCAGTCGGCGCAGTCTTATCACAAGGCAAAGTCGGAGAAGATCCCATGGTAGCAGCAGCATCTAGAGTTTTAAATAAAGCAGAAAAGAATTATTCTACTCTAGAGAAAGAAATGGTCGCGGTCGTTTTCGTTTTAAAAACCTTTGGACCGCACCTTTATGGCCGGCAATTTACACTACTGACCGACCATCGACCACTCGTTTGGGTAAGTTCAATGAATGACCCGACATCTCGTGTACTGAGATGGAGAGAAAGATTAAAGGAATTCGATTTCAAAATCCAGTACAAACCGGGGAGAGTAAATACAAACGCAGATGCACTCTCCCGTAACCCGATCATTTTGCCTATCAAATGCAAATGGCGGATTAACGTGTCTCCACACGGAGAACGAATCCTAAATCTTAATCCGGGAATCGCGAGAACATATACATCCTCGTCAGACTCTCATTCCCAGGGTAAAAATAAACTTCAAAAAATCGAAAAACCTGATTTCGAGGATGAAAATCCGGGAACTTCCACGGAAAAACAGCCTAACAAAATTCCTCATATACCCGAACCCGCAGATGTGGCAATTCCGAGAGAAGCACACACGGATACGGTCATTGAAGGAAGTTCCGAAATCCGAAATCATAATGAACGGCCTGATCATCCGTCATTTCAGAACCTCAGTAATAAAGAAACTCAGAATCTCGCGAACGAAATCCAGAACCTCAGTCTAGACAATCCGAATCCCCGCGAGGAAAATAAAAATCAGAGCATCGAGACAAACGCGTCTCAAAACTTTAATCAAAATCTTGAAAATAAAGATTTTAATCAGAGCATCGGGATTAATGATTCCATAAATGAAAATCAAAATTTTAACCAGAGCATCGAGACTATAGTATCTCGAAACAAGACGAATAATCTTAAAGGAAATTCGACCTGTCGATCAAACAAACCAAAATCAAATACCAAACAAAGGAGTCGCGCCAGTCGACACCTTTCATTCAAAAATCTATCGATTCACGGTAAACCATCATCGTCTGATGAAGACGAAGATAACACAATCGCAATACCTGTGGACGTGGAATATATCAATAAAACTCCTATATCTTCAGATGCAGAATCAGTGAACGATGGCGCACAGGGAAGTGTAGTTTTAATAGGAGAAAAATTCGTTTCAAATAATCCAGCTACACTTAACCCAAAAGAAAATCAAGAATCTCCACAGCATAAAATTACTACACCCAAAGTTAAGGAAATCTTCAGCGATCTCTCACATACTTCAACTCCATACGACTCGAAAATCGCCAAAAATAAAGGAATTCAAAAACAAAATAGTTTTCAACGTAATCTTGCTAGGGAACTCTTAGAAAAACGCTTACATAAATCAACGGATTATACTCCTTCCCCTGCAAGACGAGTTAGGAAAAAATTTAATGAACCTATCAATGATAAAAGAATGGAATTAGATTCGGCAACAGATAGACTCTCCCCAGAAAATATGTCTCTCACAGAAGAAGCGCTCATACAACAAAGCATTGAAAATATAACTATGCAAGAAAATAACACTAATATAACTCCAATGCAAATGTCAATTTTAGAAAAGTCAGTCGATAGAATATCTTCAGATGAGGATATGAAAACAATCATAGAAAGTGCACCGGCCGTAACAAAGCCGAAAATAATCATTCCTCGTGCCCCTATTCAAAACTTGGAGGCACAACCGCTTCGTAGATCTACAAGAGAGAGAAAACCAAAGAGATGTCCCTGTTGTACCGACGGTGAACACCACATATAACTCAAGAAACCTCGTATTCAAAGAAAAGCAATGAAAACCAAAAAACAAATTCGAATTCCAGAAACCATTGTTGAAATGTCCCCTCAAAATTTTGCATCAACAATTTACGAAAATAATGATAAAGAAAAGGGTTCATCCAACACTGAAGAAGCTAGATTATCGATATTATGTGACGACATTTCAAAAATATATGCGTCCATGCCCAGAGATATTCCAGCAAACGTATTAGGATCACAGACTTTTCAGGTAGAAAATGATTCAGAAGATAGTCAGAAACCAAGTAACGGTAAAAACGAAAACGTAATTTCACCTCCAATAGAAATTGCATCGCAAAGATCATCAAATAGCGATAGCAATTCAGATTCAGACACAATTAACGTTATAGAATCAAGAGACAATTTAGAAATGAGTAAAGATTATTATATTTGCTTTGTATCTGCAGATGGAACAGTTTCCAGCGAAATCGGTAAAAGACTGATCGAATTAGGACTATTGAAAAATTTAACTCCTCAGAACACATTTGAAGTCGGTCAAGTCCTTTTATCAGGCACACCAAAAAAGAAAGTTTTCGCTTTGGTTATCCAAGATCACAGCACAGCACCTTTAATTCAAGAAAACGTCGTTAAAGCATTTAAGAATCTAAAAATCGAAATGAGAAAATTAAACATTACATCAGCTTCGATCTCTCGCAAACGTAGTAACCTAGACGACACAATCTGGAACAAAATAAAAAAATATCATCAGATCGGTCTTCGACCGAACGAACATACAGATCAGATTATGCAAAGACGAAATCATAATACCCCCTGTGGAAGATAGAAACGACATAATCAGAGAATATCATGAATCACCAATAGCAGGCCATAAAGGCGTCACGAAAACATATAATAGAATTCGACAGAAATACTTTTGGGATCATTTGAAGAAACAGGTAGAAGATTATGTGAGAAAATGCGAAAGTTGTCAAAGAAGGAAATTAGTAAGAGTCAAAACCAAACAACCAATGGTTATTACAGACACCCCATTAAATGTATTCGATAAAATTTCAATGGATATAGTCGGACCAATAAATCCAGAATCTGACCTCGGTCATCGATTCATTCTGACAATACAAGACAATTTATCCAAATTTTCTTTCGCAATTCCATTAGTAACAGCAACTGCCAACAAAATAGCTTATGCCCTTGTAACAGAATTCATATGCCTTTTCGGTTGTCCAAAAGTTATTTTAACCGACCAAGGTGCAGCTTTCATTGGCAGAATAATGAAACAATTAACTAAAGTATTGAAAATCAAACAAATCAAAACGACTGCATTTCATCCACAATCGAATGGCTCACTCGAAAGAAGTCACCAAGTCTTAACAGACTATCTCAAACATTATACCAACAAAAAGGATTGGCATAAATGGCTAAGATTAGCAACATTTGCATGTAATACAAGCGTACATGAAGGTACAAAATTCACTCCGTACCAAATAGTACTAGGTAGAGAAGCTCGATTACCATCTCAATTTGATTATCTCGATGGGTTACTAACATACGACGATCATGTAAAAAATTTAGCCGCTCATTTACAAGAAACGAGAAAATTAGCTCGTAAAAATTTAGAAAATGCAAAGCAAAAGTCAAAAGTCGTATACGATAAAAAAATAAATCCAGTTAACTTTCAAACCGGAGACAAAATTTATTTAGTAAAGAATCAGAAAGTCGGAAAATTCGATGATAATTATAAAGGTCCATACTTAGTAACGCAGGTACTCTCAGATCATAACGATATCGAAATAGAGATCGAAAGGGGAAAACGAAAAATCATTCATTGCGACAGGGCAAAAATAGCGCATTAAACAAACAATCTAAAATACGAAACTCATACTTACCGGTACCTTTTCAGGTATGCCGGAGGAAATCAAGATGCTCACCTTCGCGGTATTTCTCATCTACCTGCTCCAACCTGGCAGCGCGCTGATCGCGTATGATTGCGGTGCTCCATCAATGAACATCACAACAATGTCATTATTAGATATTCAAGAGTGCGAAATCCCTATACCAAAACCAGAAGTTAAAGAAACCAAAATACAACTACTCCAAAGAGTAGAATTTTCACACATTAAAGTTATACAATGCAAGTTAGAAATCTACAGAATAGTTAAATACTGCGCTATGCATTCCCATACTTCAGAAGTCAAGAACGGTCGTTCAGAATATTTACAAGAATTATCCGCAAATGTATGCAAATCAACGCATCTCACTAGATCATATAACCTTTATAGTACCTTGTTTACCGATTTTAGTGTCAATGCAACAAACACAAGAAACGTAATGCTAGCTGGATCAATCGATAATAATGGAAACTGCCACGGAACCTCATTCTCAGACAGTTATGGATCCTGGGATAATGTTATAGTCATTGGAATGTTTAAATTTACGCTCCTAGAACAATACGCGGTGGTTAACCTAAATCAAAACGAAATCATTTTGCAATCAGGAGTAAGATGTAGCTACGACAAAGGAAAATGCATCGACTTTCAAGGAGGATTTAGTTTCTGGGACCCCCTTGAAACTGATCAATGTAAATTCAATAATTATGAAATAGTCTATGAAGGATTAGCAGAAAGAATTCAAGATACAGTCAAACCTGAAAACGAAATTTATTCTATCACCACGTCAGACATTACATTCGCGCTAACAGTCAAGGGTCATACAGTTTTGTGTGGATACAAATTGTTGAAAACAGAGCACCCGAAATTATGTATTGTCGACAAACAAAACGGCGACTTCTTCGCAAAAAAACATATATCAACTATAAACATGGATACATTCGCGTACATAAATTCAAAATTAGTATATATAGTCAGACATTTTGGCAATCAAATAACGGACCTCTACAATAACGTTGTCAAGCAAGAATGCGAACTTGAAAAAAAAGTTTTACGCAACACCTTGGGCTTTGCAGCGTTGGCTCCAGCAGAGTTCGCGTATTACTTCATGAAAGAACCAGGATACATCTCACATATTGCGGGAGAAGTATTACGAATTGCCAAATGTATACCGGTTTACGTAGCTACGCGAAAAACAGATGAATGTTATCAGGAATTACCAATAACAAGAGGTAATGAATCAATGTTTATGATACCGCGCACACGTATAATCACGAAAACCGGGCACGAAATTGAATGCAATTCCTTCCTATCACCAATGTACAGAATCAATAATATATGGTACCAATCGCTACCTCAACTAGCGCAAGCCGCAACCCCCCAATCGCTGTCCGCCGACACAAAAAAAAACATGGGAATTTGTTGTCCCGGAACATTTAGCGGACAGTGGCATTTATTCGACAAAAGATCTCGACAATTTACGATCAAGCATGATGTTCCCTATAGAAAGGACCGCGGTCTTGAACACACTAGCTAGAGGAGCGTCGGGTCAGAAAACAATCGACCAGGGTGTATCTATTAACCACTGGATAAACGACGATATAATTTAAGAGAAGATCGAAAAAGCTTGGGGCAAAATTTATAATTTCTTTCATACAATCGGCACTTTTAGCGCAACGTTTCTAGGGGTATGGGTCACGGCAAGAATGGTCAAATTCGTTATCGACACGTTAGGGCACGGTTACGCGCTACACTCAATATACGGATGGAGCGCTTGGTTAATCGAAGCTGTCTGGGATTCCATTACAAACTTGTTGCTTCATATTGGCAAAAAGAAAGCAACCAGCAGTACCGATAACGAAAACCACGTCTCCCTTCAAGTTATTGAACCCAACGGCGAAGAACACGCAATCGCGGACAGAAATAAAATATATCCGACATGTCCAGCGACGTCGAGTAAGCAGAACGATGAAGTACCATCTTCTGAAGCACAGCTATGGCAACCGAGGTCGCACCCCATAATCTTGAATGCCAAACGAAACTCGAAGGTTTAAAAAATTCGACAAGCCGCCCCGCGCTTAAACCGACTTTCTCTTTCCTCAAGAAAAACAACGAGATCCAATTTTGTTTTTAGAAAAAAATACGAAAAAAATAAACTCATATTTGTAATTTACAAAAGTATATATATATATATTTCATTCTTTAAACTTACAAAAGGTATAATGTGGTAATGCCAAAACAAACATTATTAATTAATTGAGTTAACTAATAGGAAATATACATATAATAAAAACCGCGTCTCATAACGCGCGAGATCTAGACTAACATGTAATAACGACGGGTCCGATGGCACGCATTTAAGCCAATAATAACGAAGCATCACATCGGCCGATCCAATAATTAAAAACAAAGACAATAGCATCAGAATTCGAACGAACGTTGATCAAATCCAATGACCCCATCGATGATTGCAACATC
The DNA here is from genome assembly GCA_959613375.1 of Heteropelma amictum. Classification (NCBI taxonomy): domain Eukaryota; kingdom Metazoa; phylum Arthropoda; class Insecta; order Hymenoptera; family Ichneumonidae; genus Heteropelma; species Heteropelma amictum. The sequence goes on from OY390729.1 coordinate 790,243, forward strand.
AAATCAAATAGAGTAATGGATCAAAACCAATAACTCCATCAATGCAATACAAGACTAAACGCCGGACCAGAATCCGACGGCCCCATCGGTGTTGCGTAAATAGAAGAAAGACAAACAATGGACTGAATCCTTTGCTCGCCACGAAGTACAAATAGAACCAAAACGACCCAATTGTTTAGACGCATTAACGAACGAAATACTTTACTGCTACGATGGTTGGAAATAAGGACTCAACAAGGAATATTTGTTCTTTTATATATATATATATATATATTGTTATTTTCTTTTTCTCCTTCACATTCTTCTTTTCTTACAATCTTTTTCTCCTCCACATTCTCCTCTTACAAACTTCTCTCCTTCACATTCTTCTTTTCTCACAATCTTCGTTTCTCACATTCTTTTTTTTTACAATCTCCTTTTTCTTTTCACAACCATGTGACTAATGGGAGACTCAGTAATTGGGGTCGTACGCGGCATATACACCCTCTGGGGTTGTCCAAGCGGGATGGTCCCAATCTTCCTCTGGATGGACTTGTCCCCATCGCCCTTCCAAAAGCCACCGCAAACAGCACACATCAAAGCCGACCCCAGCGATGTCCAATTGATCGGCAGTCGATCTCAAATCTTGCCGCATCATTCGTCGCCGTCCCACAACCTTAAAATCAGGTTGGACAATCTAAACAACAGAAGACAGAATTAAATCATACACCTAATCGGAAACGATTTCTTTTTTTTTCTCTCCCAATTCCTGACTACTTACGTTCATAAACATCGAGCAAAGCTCGTAAATTCGCTTGCCGAGAACGGTAAAATCGGACATTTTTAAAATAAATCTTTTTTTTTCTCTTTCTTCGTCCACCTCCAAACTTCGTGTGTCGGAACACTTTTAGAGTATGGTTCGCTCCTACGATGACACGAGCTTATATACCGAACTCCAGTTCGCAAAAGGGACACCCCCAGCAAGGGTAGGGACAGATAATGAAAGGAAAATACCTGTAACCGACGGGTACGAATCTTCGATCACTCAAAAAAAAAAGTAAAGAAAAACTGTTAACAAGTTCCAAAAATTCCGTCAAACTCAGGGCAATAATAAATAAATTTAGGATACATTATATTTCGATTAAGTTATAACGCAACCTATTTATATATACAGGGTGACATGTTAAGGGTGGCCACCCCCTTTTATTTCGCCCCCCGTAAAGATAATCGGACGGGTCACTGGTGATTTTTAAAGGAAATTTTCTGAACTTTTCGATAAAAAATACGGCGTTCATCGGAAAATGATAGGTTTTGCAGCACAAAAATGGCCACGACGAAAATAATGTGAAAATATATTTTTTTCTGATAGGAATAAAGTAGACTTTATTCCGAATACGGGACACACGCGAAAATTTTTTTTTGAGTATCGCATCATTGAGAAAAGTTATGTCAAAATTAGGTGTTATAATACCAATTTAAACTTATCTAAACGAAACGATGAAATCGAATGAACAGGGCTGTAGTGTTTTGTCTCAAACTCGGTTTGTCTTTTGCGCTCAAGTTCACTCTCCCAATGTTAATTTTGTATCTGTCAGTGTGAAATGCCAAAAAGGTTATTTAAGAAATGTCAGGTGATTGAAAAATAGGCCGTCAACAAGCAGACGACGCAGCAAATCACTCTCGTACCGCTCGTTCAATTCCGTTGTTTCGTTCAGTCATATTCAAATTTATTCGATAACGCGCATTTTTGATATCACTTTTCTCAATGATGCAATACTCAAAAAAAATTTTTCGCGTATGGCCCGTATTCGGAATAAAGTCTACTTTATTCCTGTCAGAAAAAAATGTGTTTTCACATTATTTTCGTAGTGGCTACTTTTGTGCTGCAAAACCTATCATTTTCCGATGAACGCCGTATTTTCTATCGGAAAGTTCAGAAAATTTCCTTCAAAAATCACCCGCGACCCATCCGATTATCTGTACGGGGGGCGAAATAAAAGGGGGTGGCCACCCTTAACATGTCACCCTGTATAAGGTATAACACAACATCTTTCTAATTTTATTTTACGCGACGAATATCATGTATATCGCTTATGTCTTCGAATATCTGTAACGAATGATCGCATATTATAAATCATAATCAATATATAATAATATGCATGCAATAAAAAGTAAGCACTTAATCAATTTGATTAAACTGTTATAATTGCAATCAATCAAATATTCATTAATATCTAACCTTTTTTTTCCACACATAAAATATAAAATTCAATTACTTCAATACTACTACATATATGCTATCTCGCATAATAGCAATTATAGCATTTCAAAATATAAAATACGTATAAAATATATTATACTTACTCTTAGATTACGATTTATCTCTGTAAAACTTTTGTAATCGACGAACGAAGATACAAACAACATTACAATGTCACTTACGATCAATCATTTCGCCAATTTTAATTGAGCGAGACGCTCAATCTCGGGGATGGGAAGTGTTACGTCCCAGCTCTCACGCTCGAAGTTTTTTTTAGCCCCATAAAAAAAAATATAATAAAACACGCAATACCGGCAGTAGGTACACTACCGTCCATAAGTTTGGAGACACTCGCGCCGATTCCAAGCCAGACAAAAAGTTTTATTACTCTTTGAAAAATGACGATATTTGAATTCGGCAAGCGGCGTTTCAAAAGAGACATATTGAGCCCCATTTCCCTTTTTTGGAAAAATTTTAGCATTTTTTTTTAACTCGGCACACACTTTGAAACATGGTCGTTTTTTTGGCATTTTTGGGGGGGTAGAAATTTTGGCGCGTGACTCGTGAAAAATATTTTTATCTGCTCTCCCATGAGGGACTTGAAATGGAAGGTAAGAGCTTCAATTTGGTTTTTGAGAAAGTTTCGTGCGATTTTTTTTCGCATGAATATTGATGTTTTTTGCAAAAAACGACTATAATCATAAAATGTAGCCTAACTCGGAAACTGTTGGGTTCCCGTGAATTGACGAAGAGGGTCAAAAGTTGTACACATACCTTTTGGGTTCACCCAATTTTTTTCAGAATTTTTTTCGACAAAAAAATTTTGAAAATTTTTTTGTTTCCAATTTTTTTTTTTAAATCGACTAAATATTTTTTAAGTGTAAAAATCGGATTTTCCTACCTTATCTACACGGCCTTTTCATCGAAAAAGCTCGAAAAAGTATCCAAAAGCTCGTCCCAGAGGAGCTCGATCGGATTTAAATCTGGCGATTGAGGTGGCCATACCATGGTGGCCATACCACGGTGGCCAGATTTAAATCCGATCGAGCTCCTCTGGGACGAGCTTTTTCGAGCTTTTTCGATGAAAAGGCCGTGTAGATAAGGTAAGAAATTCCGATTTTTACACTTAAAAAATATTTAGTCGATTTAAAAAAAAAAATTGGAAAAAAAAAAATTTTCAAAATTTTTTTTTCGAATAAAATTCTGAAAAAAATTGGGTGAACCCAAAAGGTATGTGTACAACTTTTGACCCTCTTCGTCAATTCACGAGAACCCAACAGTTTCCGAGTTAGACTACATTTTATGATTATAGTCGTTTTTGCAAAAAACATCAATATTCATGCGAAAAAAAATCGCACGAAACTTTCTCAAAAACCAAATTGAAGCTCTTACCGTCCGTTTCAAGTCCCTCATGGGAGAGCAGATAAAAATATTTTTCACGAGTCACGCGCTAAAATTTCTACCCCCCCAAAAATGCCAAAAAAACGACCATGTTTCAAAGCGTGTGCCGAGTTAAAAAAAAATGCTAAAATTTTTCCAAAAAAGGGAAATGGGGCTCAATATGTCTCTTTTGAAACTCCGCTTGCCGAATTCAAATATCGTCATTTTTCAAAGAGTAATAAAACTTTTTGTCTGGCTTGGAATTGGCGCGAGTGTTTCCAAATTTATGGACGGTAGTGTATATGCAGGACACACACTCATCAGTATCTTCTTTCGACGAGACGTAGAGCACGTAGTCCCTAAGCACACCTAAATTTATGATAACCATAAACCACCCTCTTTCGAAAACCAGATGCATACGCACCTTTCCTTTCTCTACCTCCACTATCTTTTCAACAAATTATAAACCACCGCATATAGGAGATTCCACGGACTTTGTAACAAACCTCTTCTGATATTTATATTAGACGTCTTATGGAAAAATGGTGAAAGATAAAAACAGCGTAAGGGAAAGACCCGATAAGAGTTTTCCCACACAGATATTTTCTTCTTCCATCTTTTTCTAGTAAATCTTTGGAATGTAATCTTGCATACCGATTCCATATTAAAACCACGGTATTTCTTATCCAAAGCAAGCAAAAGATAGGAAGTCGCCCAAACCCCGACGCAGCAACGCGTCGCCTATCACATCAATGTTCAAATCTTAACAACTTTTCGGAAACCAAGACGCTCATGCCTAAACTCTGTCGCGTCTAGGTGTTATCCTAATCTCTTATGCACAAGACGCAGCCAAATAATCTTGTTGCTGCATCTCTTTCTTATAACACCCAAAAGCAAGGGGAGTAATCCCTCCCACATTTAAAATAGACCAATGTCTAACGAGAAGAAAATATCTTTTATCAAACTGTAACATATGGGAGGCGTTTTCCAACTCCCACCGTATTTTCAGAAAGTATTATATAAACTCCGCATAAGTTACAAAGTCAGCTCTCTTCAATCAAAAGTTCAACTCTGTTCACGTCGTCGTTACGTCCGTTAAAATTCGAACAAAATTAACTTAGAAATTATCCGGACTCCGACCGAATTATTAAAAACTTGATTGACGAGACTGTGTTCTCACAATCCGCGATAATCTGAATTATTATCGAGAAATAACAACTGTACCAGACTTGTAATACAATAGTGATAAAAATATTAAATAAAAACTCTGTTAATTTGTTAAATCGACAAATACTTTATTCGGGAAATCACTCCAAGATTTCTCCGATCCAGAAACTCCGAAACATCTCCGAAGAGTATCGGGCGTAAAAACCCACATTGATAATAAAATTGTATTTCGTGAGTCGCGGACCAACCAATAAAGACTCTCCGGCGAAAGATATTTAAATCTTCGCGCTCCAAATCCGGTGGTCACGAGACTCGTACTCGATCCCTCTCTCGGGACGTAACATGGCATCCATGTTGTTATCATATGATCCAGAAACTTCGGTGCATAATGTTTATTACGTTTCTCATTTTCGTCGTTGTGATATCTTCTGTCGAGATAATTTTGCAAGAGAATCATCATGGTGTTGTGCCGTTTGTAAAACGGAGAGCTCCTGTAAATTGACGAACTTCTCTCTTCATTATAGAAGATGACGTCTGCCGTCGGTCTTTCCAGGTCCTCGTCCCTTCCAACGTCCTTTAATTTTTCCGTATTTCTTTTCGTTAAATTGTTAATAAATGCAAGGCTATCCATTGATTTTTTCCTGTCTTTTCACATCAGCAAAGTACAGACGTGTTTGAATAGCTCATCCAACTGTTTAACAGTCCGGCTTATATACATTAAAGCCATACATTCCAGTATTATTACTTTACATTTTTTGTACTCAGGGAATCAGTTCATTATCGTTCTTGACACCGATTTCATAAAGTATGCAAAACATATCTTGACAACAACCATTTCCTTTAGTGGAGATACGTTGTTAACACAGTACTCATACATAGTTCGTAAATACTCTCTTATCTTCATCGTATTCCACTCGAACAAAATAGAGTGAATAAAGGCCCACAACCAGTCGATAACAACAGCATTTGCCAACGGCCACATTCGGTGAAGCTCGATGAGTTCTTTATATTCCTTCAAAAAGGCGCTTATTGACTGACCGTTATGTTGTGAGGTGATCATTTGAGCCAATCTTACGATCTCCGTGTTATGTTTTGCCAAGAGACAATAATAAAAAATTCGTTTGTATCGCAAATCTTGCGGTGTTCGGACGAGCGATCCTGTCGCGTCCAGATGCAAGATGACTGGCTTTTGTCCGCTCATGGCAAGAAGATCCTCTGCTTTATGCATTCTGACAGTCAGATGTACAGAAACGAATCTAAGAAACGGATCGTCCAAAATATGTTCCTCGAACCACAGTCCCATCAAATCAAGTACGTCATAAGATTTCAGAAACGATCGTTCTTTGCATTTTTCCCCGGACTTCGCTTTATACAAAACATTTAATTGGCGTAAATCTTGCATATGGCCATCTTCCTTCAATTCTGTACTCGTCTTGGCTTGTATCTCCCCTAGAAAATCGGTAACACTACGATACTTCATTTCTTTCTGCCATTTCCTCCGCTCCGGGCTTTTGAGGACTCTAAACGTATCGGCTAGTAGACTGTTCGAGTGAACATGCTTCAATTTGTTGTTGCTTGAAACATGTAGTCGCGCGACTGGTTCATTTATATGGTCGATACGAAACTGGTATCGCTGTTTGTGATCGGCTTTTTTGCATTTGGCGTATGTTACCACATCTCGCTGATTTTGTCGCACTGAACCGTAAAATGTTAAGCAACATGTACACTGTAGTGCACATAGCATCACTTGCTCTGTCGCGGTTCTGATATTATCTTCGTCAATTTCTCCGTAAGTCGTTTTGAAATGTGACGATGTAATTCCGATTGTTTCAAGATCTACGGTAGAAAACGTCCTTTTTGACATTCTCGTCTGTCCGTAGAGACGTTCGTCACCACTTTCTTCGGAAGTATATTCGTTACTATTGTCTGAAGTGAATTTATATACATCTGCCGTGTTTTCTTAAACTCTCTCATACTTCTCACAATCTGCTCCTTTCCTAGGGCTATTGTTGAATATCGTTTTGTTCCCAGGTTTTTTCTCGATGGTGGAGATACCGACACTTTCTTCAAGGGTCGTAGTATGCTTTTTTAGCTGCTTAATATTTTTACCACTCTTTTGGTCTCATGGATGATGGTCCTCTCTCTGACTCTCTGTTTCCTTTTTTTGTGCCCCGCTGACGTGTATTCGACTTTTTTCCTCACTTTTTATAATCGCGAATATGTCCGCTGTCTCGAAGCACGTCATCACATCGACCCACGCATTCTCAATTCCTTCATCTGCTACCTTCGATGGAAACGACTTGGAATGTTCCGTCGATACATTAGCCCTTACTTTACTTATACTGTCGCTAAATACACTCAGTGATTCGCTATTCCAACAATCCGTACTTTCACTCTCGTGTAGTATGTTACAAACTGCCGGTGTAGCCTCGGAGTTCATCATGAGAATTACCCCGTGTCCATGGCGTTCATGTTCAATGAACAATAGGTTCAAATCCAGTCTTTCACTCCCTTCCAAATGCTCACCGATTACATCGCTATCCTTCTGTTCTGTAAATACTACCCTGTATACTTTTGTAAAAACTCTAATTTCGTAATCTGTGCCATACGTACCGCTCCTACTCATCATCTTTTGATAGTGATCAGAATTTTTGTAAACTGTTGCTACACATGTAGTGAGAAGCGCGTTTACCTCTGTTGCCCAATTTACGACCGTAAATTTGACCATTTCTTCTCTCACTCTGAGGTGCGCATTTTTGTCACTAAATACGTGGTATGCAAAGCAACGAAATGCAATTGCCATCGCCGGCAACGTCTATAATTCTATAGCTATTCATATTCGTGCTTTCAACAGTTTTCCTTCCTTTTGGATTAATTGTGGGTAAAACTGAAGCAGAATTAGCATGTATCTTACTTCCGTACTTACTCTGTACGTTCCCGTCTACTTCCCTCTTGGCAACGATCAAACTCACTACAGTAGCCTTTATAGTCCGAGAGCCCACGACCAAAACCATGTATCATAGCACTACGGCCGAAACTGTATATAATCGTCAGATTATATGATTCTGAACCCGACTAGGTATGTAGTAATGGTCAAAAGTGTAGCAACTGCGTGGGAGGCTATTTCTGCTGTGTCAAAAAAAAGGCAGTTGGTATTATAGCAATACGTCTGATATTGAAAATGTACATAGATTCTATAATTTTATGACGAAAAAGTTTGTTTTCAGACATTTTGCGCGTAGCATATAGCCCGAGCGCAATTTTGAAAATGTCAAGAAATTTAGCCGAGCTGTATCATAGCAACCCGGATAAGTTATGTTACTGATCGGTAAAATTTTGTAACATTTTCAAAACGGTCTCGAAATTTAATGCTTTTAAATTTTCTTCGGAAAATTATTTTTTTCCCATCAACTAACCCAAATTTACTCGTAAAGAACGTTTTCAGACGGATTGCTGTGATAATTTTATTTTGTCGCATTTTCCATTTTTTTAAGTGATCTTCCTGGTTTGCGCAACACTACTGACTTCCGAAAAATATGTTTTCGGTATCTTAGAGTTATCATTCAACTACAGTCTGAAAATCAGACAGATTGCTATGATACCGTTCGGTAAACTTTGTTGACATTTTTGAAAATTCGATCAGGTCAAACGCTACCGCGGAAAATGTCTGATATTGGTATTTTCCAATTCAGAATAATCGAATCTATCAATATGATGCGGTTTTGGCTATATTGCTCTGAAACAAAAATTTTGGTCGGGGCACTCGTACTATTAGAAGTAAGCCACTACTGTCCCAGAGGTACCGCAATTTTGACCGCAGCTGCGCGTTGCTTCCCATTTCCAGCTCCTTCGCGATCTAGGGAAAGATTTTCATTTAATTAAGCAACCATGATTTGTCGATCTGGCGTGGAATGTCCCAGCTTTTGCGCGTGAAATTTTTTTTTTCGGCTGATAGCGATGTCATCAAAATTTGGAAAAAAATCAATTGAATGTAACATAATGTGTACAGTAATTTTGAATAATTACAACATTGAACATTATGAACACATTGTTACAAAAAGAACTCGGAAAGAACTCCGCAAACTTCTTTTCATCTCATAAAAATATAACTTGCTTATTGTTTTGAACACCCTTCAATATTTTGAAATCCTTCGAGTGCCCTCAATTCTCAATTTTTTTAATGTTAGAAAAAAAAAACTAGTTTCAGAACGCGTAATAGATTTAAAAATAATCAAGTTGGTCTTCAAAAATTTATGAACGAATCTGAATACAAAAATTACAATTTTCAGGAATATTTTCAGAAATGTTTTTTCCTACTCTGAATAACTTTTCGATATTATTATCATTCATAATGACTGTCTTCACGATTTTACATATAATTGATTTTTGTTCTCATTTGTATTACATTGCAAGTAGCCAAAGGGGAAAGAAATATACCGCGCGAGCGACAAACAAGTGTCAATCCGTGTCCGTGTGTTTGTGTTCTGCTATGACACATGAAATGTGTTGCGCAAGACGATTCACAACGTGCACTTCGTAACTCATTCGTCACATTGTTACGTCCCAGCTCTCACGCTCGAACTCTTTTTTTTAGCCCCCATTGAAAAAAAAACGCAATACCCACAGTAGGTACTTGCAGGGCACGCATCTATTGGTATCTTCTTTCGGCGAAGCATATGTAGTCACCAAGTGCACCCAAATTACGACAACCGTAAAATACCCCTCTTTCAAAAACTCGAAGCACGTGCAGCGTTCTACTTTTTACTGTTAGACTCTTCTCAATATAAAAAAACCACTGCATACAAATTCTCTTACAAATTTAGTAACAAGCCTCCTCTGAGATTGACAGTGAACATTTTCTCGAAAAGTCGTAAAAGTTAAAACAGGGCACGGGAAAAACTCTTCAAGTGTTTTCCCACAAGCAACATCTTTTCCTCCTTTTCTAATTATCTTTCGAAACACGCATAGGGTACAACATAAACTCTATAATATACCGCCTTTTATTTTCGAACTGCGACAACTCCTATCCAAAGTCATAAAACGCTCGAGCCCCAAAAACAAAAGTCAGGAAGCCCCCTCGAAAAGGGTCAACGACTCCTAGACGCAACGCGTGCGTCTATGCGTCGCCACGATAAAAACTCGTAAAACGAAATCTCTATACGCTGCAATGAAATATCCAAATGCAGCTCAACAACTTTGTAACATTCAAAATTGAGAGGGCTGTTTCCTCCCACCGGGTAACGGGTGAATGCCCTTTTTTGTTAATCCGTGGGAGACGCGAATCATCTCCCACTACCTAGATCAAAACTTACTATATAAACTCCGTATAAGTTACAACAAGCGCTTCACTTCGATAAAAAGTTTACTCTGTTCACGTCGTCGTAACGTCCGTTAAAATCCAGACAAAATTTACTTTGAAATCATCCGGACTTCGACCGAATTATTAAAACTCGATTGACGAGACTGAGATCTCTCAATCCGCGATAATCCGAACTATTATCGACAAACTATACATTGTACCGAACTAGTAAAACGATAGTGATTAAAATATTAAATAAAACTCTGTTAATTTGTTAAATCGGCTAATATTTTATTCGGGAAATCACTCAAAGATTTCTCCGATCTAAAAACTTCCAAAACATCTCCGAAGAGTATCGGGTATAAAAACCCACATTGATAATAAATTTGTATTTCGCGAGTTGCGGACCAACCAACAGACTCTCCGGCGAAAGATATTCAAATCTTCGCGCTCCAAATCCGGTGGTCACAAAACTCGTTCTCGATCCTTCTCCCGGGACGTAACAACATACATACGTGCGTGTGTGTGATATGGAGCCATCTAACAAAGGTAGCGTTGTGGAAGCACATGCTATAAACCTCGCGGCAAACAACACACTCACACACAAGCGCAACGCAGCATGTAACAAAAAAAATGTTGCCTATTTCTACATAAATGATAACAATTCCTGCTCATAAATCATTTGATGTTTTGCATAATCATTATTTTGAATCCCTTGGAATTTTGTAACACTTTCGCGAGCTCGCAATTTTTTTTTTAATTTTAGAAAAATAGAACGAAAGCGAATTTCAAAAATATTTCAAAACGCTTAACAGATTTCGAAAAAAAAACAAGTTGAAAGGAAAAAATTCACGAATTCATCTGAAATAACAAAAATCGATTTCATAATATTATTTGAATTTTTTTTTCATTTCCTTAATAACTGTTTCATTTTTTTATTATTCAAAATGACTGTACTCGCGATTTTATATGTGATTGCATTTTTTTCTGAATTTTGCAGGGTAGCTAGAAGCGTGCTACTACACTATTATACACAAGTATAACATTACACACAGACACAAACTCATGAGGATAACATTTTTTTCCACAGTTATGTTTCGCGATATACTCGTGTGACGTCGGTCTGACGAGTCCACAATGAAATGTGACGTCAAGACGCACTCAAGATTAAGAAACCTTGAAAAAATGGTCGTTCCCTTTTTGCCCTAGCCTCTCGGCCAATAGACTGGATGGGAGTCTTTAATTGAGGAGAGCAAATAAATGTGGAAACGTCGTGTTGGATTTAATCTGACTCGAAGAGTCTGTATTTTAGAAAACAAATTAAAGACATACAAATAAAACAAATAATAGACTTACAGTTTGATAACGATGAAGACGGCAGAACGAAATCGGTCAGTCGAAAGGGTGAAAATCTTCGTTGACCTCGCAGTTCCTCGAAATAACTTCAATAATTCTTAATTTTTCTTTGACTTTATACTTTTCAGTTTCAGCTTTAAACTTTGAATATTTTCTCTATTAATTTCAATTTATCTATTACTTTAATCTTTTCTTATTTCTTTGAGTTTATTTAATTTCGGTCTCTTCTTTACTATTTGGACTCGGTACTTTTCTTTTGACTCTGCAACTTTCTGATTTTACTATTCACTTCTCTGTTCTGACTCTCTTCTGCTCTTAACTGACTTCTCTTACTCTTACTCTTACTCTGCTTCTACTCTGCTTCTACTCTGCCTTGATTTTCCTTCTGCGCGTCTTTTTATCATTTCGGTTTATAGGCGTTCCGAAATTTTAAGTCGTAGAAAGGTTCAACCAATGATGGTCCATTTTCATCTTGATTTTCCCTTTTCTTAAACTAAAGGGCCTGATGCTTCGGGAGCGCACACTCCCCTCCACATAGGTTATCCTATCTTTGTCGCGTAGGTGGGTTTCGCCCCTCCCTGACGGACAAAGATGTTGCTTTGGGAAGGCCCATCTTCCCTCCACAACTTACGTCTTAAGCTTATTATCGAATACAATATTTTATTTATAATATTATTCAATGTTTGTCAAGTTATTGTTATTTCAAACGTATTAGCATTTTCTTTGTGATTTACATCATATGTCTCTTAATGTCAAATTTATTTAATAGTGTTACATATATTTTCTTTTCGTGTCGTCTGTTTCAATTGTTATAATTATTGCAAATGAATTTTCTGTTATTTTCTTTGTTATTTTGTTTTCTCATTACTATTTATCAATTATTAATTCATTTATTTTAACATTGAGATTTCATTTGTCTGTTTAAAATTGTTTACTGTTAAAAGAAAAATATTTCAATGTTGAGAATATTTGAAAAGTGTTTCGTTTCGTTTGAAGAGCAGCTGCATAAAGTTTCATGATCGTGGAAATATTTGAGATTTGGTTTTCTTGGAATTTTGGTACTTAAAACTGTTCATGTTCCCTATCTACCCATGGCGTCTACGAGTCGCCAGATAAGTGGTCCGCGCAAGGTTGCGGCGTCTCATATTACTCCCTTTCGTCGGAATGCATTTTCTAATCTTCATGCGTTTCCGCTTTCGGTCCGTTGGTATTTTTTGAACACGTGTGTTTTTTTGAGAAAAACAGACTCGTGGGAAGTTTACATATAGAAAATGTTTATAAGAGTCTAGACGTTTTGTGTGCTCTTGTAACGATATCTAAAGAATTTCTTGAAGAGAGAAAAAAAAGAAATACGGAGTTTCGACGGACGTCACACTCGCTTATATTTCTACTTATATGCATCTATTGTGACGTTGTGTCACGGAGGGGCTGCCGACTGCACTACCGCGTGTGGGCCCGGCGACGAGGGCGTCACTTTTGCCCCGCAATGTGTACAGACTCGTGAAGTCTCCCCTCTAGAACGATATACGCCTCGGCCCTCGTTGCCGAGACTCGCCGCGCCGCCGGGCGGGGACGGCGGGAAACTTGTGACTATAGTCGCGGAGGCCTGCGCGCTAAACTCCCCGCCTGGCGCGCGAAAAAGACCGGCAACCGCGAACCCGCCGACGCCATATTACCTCATTGTAGCGCGAACAGGTGTCGAGTACAGGGAGAGTAGAGCGAGCGAAACACGAGTAACCGATCATCGAACAGCGAAAAGCGAGACATAAGTAGAAAAATAGCGAGGACGAGAACAGGGAAAGGCAGCGAATCAAAGAAAGAAAAAGGAGATAACGGCGAGGAGTTGTGGAAAAGGCGAAAAGATCGAGGAAAGGAAGAGCGAGTATTCGAAAGGAAGCAAGGGAAAGCGTGGCCGAGGGACGCCGAACGGCATTAGTCGCGAGGAACGAGCCGGCGCGCGGTGAGTCCTCGTCTAATTTTTCTTTCTTCTCTCCTGCCAGTCGTAGCGCGACGTTATTATATGTTTTTTTCTTTCATTAACGAGTCTTTTCGGCCCGTTGTAGAGTCACAAGGCCGCTTCCCGGCGAAAGAATATACTTTTTTTTCCTTTCGAATTGGTGTCGTTCGCGTCGGGTTTTTATTTTTTTTTTTTTGGTTGTTATTCTCGCGCGGTGGCGAGGTGAGACGGCCGGCTCTCGCGGAAGAGAACAAAAACCCCCAAACAACAACAAGTCCCCCGTGTGTATAACCGGCACGAGTGTTCGTACCGGCGTACGGGTATTGTGTTGCGAAATTCGAAAAGGGATAGTGCGTGTGCAGCGGCGGCCCTTCGTCGGTGTCCCATTCCCCGAGAGGGGAAAACTGACAGTTCGTGCGCGATTAATTATAGGTTAAGCCTTGCTGAAAGCCCGCGTCCCTCCTCCCTACCCAGCTCCCGCGTTCCTGGGCGTGAGATAGAGTGCGTGTGCCGTGTGTTATATGCGTCCATAGGAGATCATCGTCACCAGCTATCGTCGAGAGGAGCCAACGCATCGGCCGGGGTGTCGAGGAGGTGCTCGGCGAGGACACCGCTCAGCGACGAGTGAGGACATTTGCTCACTGCGCCTCGACGACAACGGTTTCGCAGCGTCTCCCAGTTTTCGACGACGCAGCGACTCGGCGAGTGAGGACATTTGCTCACTGCGCCTCGACGACAACGGTTTCGCAGCGTCTCCCAGTTTTCGACGACGCAGCGACTCAGCGAGTGAGGACTTTTTCTCACTGCGCCCCAACGACAGCATTCTCGCAGCGCTTTTGAGATTTGGAGGACGCAGCGACTCAGCGAGGGAGGACTTTTCCTCACTGCGCCCCAACGATAGCATTTTCGCAGCGCTTTGGAGATTTTAGAGGCGCAGCGACTCGGCGAGTGAGAGACTCTTCTCACTGCGCCCCGACGACACCACTTCCGCAACGTTTCTGGAAGTTTGAAGGCTCAGCGGCTGGGTGAGTGGGGATTTTCGCCCGCTGCGCCCTGACGACACGTCCTCGCGGCGGTCCTCGGCCCCCCGGGGCGCGCGCCCACACGACCGGACGACCTGCGGACCACGCAGCGAGGGAGCATCGCCAACCGACGGAGGAGACTACGGAGGAGAGCGCGTGTGCACGGTGTGAGAGAGTCGCGTTCCATTATCCCTGTCCCTGGCGAATTTCTTTCGCCAATTTTTTTGCGTTTCTTTCGGGAATTATTTAACCCTTCTATTGCGACTAATGTCATATTTCTCTTGTACTCATTCTGCGTTTTGCTTGCGAGTATCTCGCACTTCCCTTGTGCGTTTCGCTCGCGATGGATTCGAATTCCTTTTGTAATTATTTCGGATTTCTTTTGCACTTATTCGAATTTCTTTTGCAATCATTGCGGATTTCGATCGCGATTATTTCGAGTCTCTTTTGCAATTACTGAGTGGTTCTTTTACAATTAGCACTCGTGTCGCTCGCGATTGATTCGAATTCCTTGTGCAATTATTCGAATTTCTTTTGCAATCATTTCGGATTTCGATCGCGATTATTTCGAGTCTCTTTTGCAATTACTGAGTGGTTTTTTTACAATTAGCACTCGTGTCCCTCGCGATTGATTCGTATTCCTTTTGCAATTATTTCGGATTTCTTTTGCAATTATTCGAATTTCCTTTGCAATCATTTCGGATGTCGCTCGCGATTAAGTCGAGTTTCTTTTGCGACGACGCACATTCCTTTTGGAACCAGTTAGCCGTTTTCTTTGTTTGCATTTCGTTTGTGATTACTTCGCGTTTCGCTTGCGATCATTTCGAACTTCTGTGCAATTACGTCGAGGTCTTCGGTAATTATTTCGGATGTATTTAGCGTTTCTTTTGTGATTATTTCACAGTTCGCTTGCGATTATTTGGGGGTCTTTTGCGATTATTTCGTATTCCTTTTGTAATCATCTCGCGTTCCTTTGGCCACTAATTCGCGTTTCGCTTGCGAGTATCTCGCCTTTGTGTTGCGATTATTGTACGCTTGCTCGCCACTATCTGGCGGATCGTTTACGATTCTGTAACGTTTCTGTTGCTTATCTCGCGTGCCTTTCGCGGATGCCTCGCGCTTCTGTCGTGAGTATCTAGCGCCTTGTTTGCGAGTTCTCTTACGTTTGCTCGCGATTGGCTAACGTGTTGTTGGCGAGTTCTTTTACGTTTGCTCGCGATTAGCTAACGCGTGTTTGCGAATTCTTTTACGTTGATCACGATTATTTAGCGCGTCGTTCATGATTTGTTTGCATTATCTCGCGGTGATTTAGAATCTCTTGTGCGATTCTTTTACGTTTGATCGCGATTATTTAGCGAGTCGTTTATGAGTTGTTCATATTATATTGCGGGGATGTAAAATCTCCTGTGCGATTATTTTACGTTGCTCGCGATCATCTAGCGCATGGTTTGTGATTCCCTTTTCGCTGATCGCGATTGTCTAGCGCATGGTTTGCGATTTCGTTTACGTTGCTCGCGATTGTTTAGCGCATTGTTTGCGATTTCGTTTACGTTGCTCGCGATTATCTAGCGCACCGTTACGATTCCTTCCCGTGTGCATTCGGTTTGCAACTACCCCGCGCCCGTTGGCGAAACTTCGCCCTTCTTTTGTAATTATCTTTTATTATTCGCTGGTAATATACACGGACACTTCGCTTCTCGGCACAGCCGTATAACTTCTAGTTTAGTTTCTCTTCCTTTTTTTTTTGCTGCTTGGCGTCCCCCCCCCCCCTATCCCCGTTCCTCCGCCCCTCACCTGGCTTTGCGCGAGCGGTGCGTCAAGTACTGTGACGGGAGAACCCAGGGTACAGAGTAAGAAGCCGTAGCGTCGGAGAACTACCCCTGGGATAGCTCGGAAGGACGAGCCGGACCTGCCCACACCGATTTCGCTCATCAAGAGCTGGCGCCCAACCAACACGAGGAGAGCTGATACGCGCTCCCCCCACGCGCCGCACCGGGAAACCCTCCCGGGATAATTTTGGCGTTCTCCCCGTATTGACGAGGGGGACGTCATACTATAAAAAAACCAATTCCGACAATGACAATAATGATCTTGGGATCGTTAAGAAAGTTTTTATCATACGCTCAGTGAAACCATTCCTCGAGATTATATTCTTTATTAATGACTATATTTTTTACCATATAAAATTTCGTAGGAATAATTTCGACGTTCCTTATCTACGAGCGATCCCAGCCCTCTTGTTGTTAAATTGATACGTTTCACGTTATTTTCGTGTGCGGTAATGCTCTCGGCAATTTTCTTCACTCGTTGATCATCCCATTTCGTACCCATGATGACAACAGACGTTGAAAGTACGATCACAATTCACAAAACTTCACTTTCGCACTAACAACGACGTTGAACTGTATATATTCTACGCGAGACGCGATATAGTGGTTCGGAATTTTGCGTTGATAATGCTCAGTTGACGATAGTGGAAAAAAAGCAGGTATGTATGAATGAAAAAAATATAAAAGGAAATAATGTTCGAATAACAAATCAATTAGAATAAAATCTGCCGAATTATGGTAACAGTCAACGGTAACGACGCGGAAACACTGGTAGCATTGGAAGCAGCTGTCACAACCGCCAGCTAATCTCTACCCAACATACGCGAACCCTGCCCTTTTGGACGCACATCAGATATCAGCAAATAATAACGCATACTTCCATGGTTCATCGATAAACCATCACACTACGCATAGCTCTGTACAGCAATTAGCCTCCTAATCGCATATGAAAGTCCACGCGTTACTCATAACTTTCCACGCTTTCATCACAACTTTCCACCACGTAATCACCCTTAGGACTAAAGTCCATAGTCTTCATCTTACTCCATTATTACCATCGTCATGTAGCCCATACATTACGCATAAGACAATAGTCTAGAAGAGTACCCCATAAGCGGACGAGGGACATTATCGTTGTAACCACCGAGTGGATAACAGGCGGAGCCCTTGTCCGATATAGTTAATAAAGGACTTTTAACTACTTTACGTTACTCTTTTTGTCTTGTGTTTCATTTAAACATCGTGTAACTTCATCCCCTAGAAAACCGCGTGATTGAATATTCTGACAATTGCGTTAAATAGGACCTTCGCGAATAAATAAACGAGTGGTGACTGCTCTCTCAGGCACTGGTGATCCTATAGGACTCAGGCTCTCAAATAGTCGCATGACACAGCGAACAAGAGATGGAGAAAAGAACAAGAGAGTCACATACACATACGTGAGCGCGTATGCGTGCGCATCATCTAACAGAGGCAGCGTTGGAAAGGCACGTGCTGTATGCATCGCAGCAAACAACATGGCTCGGTTAAGTGTACAGATATATATTTATATACAGCCTGTCCCAAAAGGCTCGAAGGATCTCTGAAGGGGTGGTAGATCTCGAAATTCTGGATCGGATAAAATCCTCTCCTTGAACATTCAAGCAACCCCTCGAACGGTGAGTATGTACATTAGACTGATTCAAAAAAAAACTTTTTTTTTTTTCCTTCGGGTTTCTTGTGCTACTGTTGGGCACTGATGAAAGAAAATTTCTCCAAAAAGATGGGCGGGGTCACTCAATTTTTAGAGGTGGCTATCTCGACTTTTTGTTATTTTTTTCATGATTTTATTTATTAAATATGATCATTAGACTGATTCAAAAAAAAACTTTTTTTTTTTTTCCTTCGGGATTCTTGTGCTACTGTTGGGCACTAATAAAAGAAAATTTCTCCAAAAAGATGGGCGCGGTCACTCAATTTTTAGAGGTGGCTATCTCGACTTTTTGTTATTTTTTTCATGATTTTATTTATTAAATATGATCATAGTATAGATTACACCGGAAATAGAATAAATGAAGGAAATTTCACAGCTGTTTTGCGACAAAGAAAAGTATATCGCACACACATTGAATCCCTAAAAACCAAAATCGAAAATATTACCGGTAAATAAATTTAGCCCAAACAATATTTTAAACGCTGTTTAATTAAACATAATAACTTATTATTATGACGACTTATTTTATCATCGATAATTCAACAAAAATGGATAATAATAATGAACTAAATAATAAAAATCATATTAACGTAACCATAACGTAACGGTAAGGCTTTTACGCTTCCTATTCATTATTGAACCGAATTTTGAATCGATTGTTTTTTATTGCACTTTGGAAAGCGTTGTCGATGTAGCTGGATCACTTACAGCAAGTACTGCTTTTCATCTTTTTTTTTGTCGAGCTATTATTGAAATTTTCGACAAGAGGTACGCCCTTTCAGCGACATAGTTAATTACTTTTAAATTTTGCACTATTTTTCGTGCATTTTTACTGCGCAGTGGGATGCGCGATGTTATGCACAGTAGCTGGGAAGAAATATGAATGAGTTTGAAGATAATGTAAGTGTAGCATTTTAAAAATGTAAATACATGATTTATGAAGGAAAGCTTATAATTTAATTTTTCGTACAGAGCACGAAATGTTAATGCGTATAAATATATCTATATGAATAACGAGAGTAGTATAGATGCCATTATTGAGCTACCTGGATTAGAATTGTGAATATTGCAATCATTTCGAATTGTAAGAGTTTCTTTTGGTTACGAAATAGAATAGTTACGGTGCTGGATCTGATTTTTATCCGTAATCCGCAGCCATAACTATGGTTAACTGCAATACGTTCATTAAAAAAAATTCAAAACAAAAAAGTCGAGATAGCCACCTCTAAAAATTGAGTGACAACGCCCATCTTTTACGGAAAATTTTCTTTTATTACTGCCCAACAGTAGCACAAGAATCCCGAAGGAAAAAAAAAAAAAGTTTTTTTTTGAATCAGTCTAATGATCATAGTATAGATTCCACCGGAAATAGAATAAATGAAGGAAATTTCACAGCTGTTTTGCGACAAAGAAAAGTATATCGCACACACATTGAATCCCTAGAAACCAAAATCGAAAATATTACCGGTAAATAAATTTAGCCCAAACAATATTTCAAACGCTGTTTAATTAAACATAATAACTTATTATTATGACGACTTATTTTATCATCGATAATTCAACAAAAATGGTTAATAATAATGAACTAAATAATAAAAATAATATTAACGTAACCATAACGTAACGGTAAGGCTTTTAGGCTTCCTATTTATTATTGAACCGAATTTTGAATCGATTGTTTTTTATTGCACTTTGGAAAGCGTTGTCGATGTAGCTGGACCACTTACAGCAAGTACTGCTTTTCATCTTTTTTTTGTCAAGCTACTATAGAAATTTTCGACAAGAGGTACGCCCCTTTCAGCGACATAGTTAATTACTTTTAAATTTTGCACTATTTTTCGTGCATTTTCACTGCGCAGTGGGATGCGCGATGTTATGCACAGTAGCTGGGAAGAAATATGAATGAGTTTGAAGATAATGTAAGTGTAGCATTTTAAAAATGTAAATACATGATTTATGAAGGAAAGCTTATAATTTAGTTTTTCGTAAAAAGCACGAAATGTTAATGCGTATAAATAAATTTATATGAATAACGAGAGTAGTATAGATGCCATTATTGAGCTACCTGGATTAGAATTGTGAATATTGCAATCTTTTCGAATTGTACGAGTTTCTTTTGGTTGCGAAATAGAATAGTTACGGTGCTGGATCTGATTTTTATCCGTAATCCGCAGCGATAACTACGGTTAACTGCAATACGTTCATTAAAAAAAATTCAAAACAAAAAAGTCGAGATAGCCACCTCTAAAAATTGAGTGACAACCCCCATCTTTTACGGAAAATTTTCTTTTATTACTGCCCAACAGTAGCACAAGAATCCCGAAGGAAAGAAAAAAAAAGTCATTTTTGAATCAGTCTAATGTACATGTAAAAAATGTTACAAGTATATTTTTTTGCAATGATTGATCATCATTTATTGTTATTCATGTTATGTAATTATTATACAACACAAACACGTCTGTATGAATATTTCAACACAACATCTCGTAATTATTATTCTTCGGAATCCTCAGAGGTATCGGGTGTATTTTTATAACTTTTGAATCCTTCGAAATACATAATGCTTCAAAAACATATGCACGGTAAACAAAATTGTGTTCATAATTCTATTTGAATTAACAATTATCGTTGAAAAAAAAATTATTATGTAAAAACAAAAAGAAAAAAATTACAACGAACTGCTAAAATTGTAAGACTAAAAATTGAAAAATGTCAAACATTTATAGCAGTGTTTCAAAAATGATTAGAATAATTTTTTTTCCAACGATTGTTATGAATTTAAATAGAATTAAGAACAATAGAAGGATTTACAAATTTCATAAATACACCCGACACCTCCAAGGATCTCGAAGAATGATAATTACAAGATGGTGTGTTGAAATTTTTGTACTGTACGTATTGTGTTGTATAATAATTACATAACACGAATAACAATAAATAATGATCAATCATTGCAAAAAAATGTATTTGTAACATTTTTCACATGTAGTACATACTCAACGTTCAAAGAGAGAGGATTTTATCCTCTCCTCAACCTTAAAAATGTCTGCAAATTATGATTCGTTGGACCTAAATACATTCTGTGAAATATTCACAAATTGAAATGTTCCAATTTCTATTTCTCCGCGTCGAGAGTTTTAAAAATCTTTACCTCTCAAAATATTCGCTATTTGCCTCTTGAAAAAAACTTTAAATTCAATTATTTCGAGACGATTCGTTCGAAAACTAAGGAGAAAGAGTCATTTATCGAGTTGCTTATATCACTCATCAATCAACTTAGTCGGACAATCATGTAAATAAATTATTTAGCATGCGTAAGATTCGACCATTGATGTGTCTAATTTGTTGCTGCTTTTCAATGAATAATGAAAAAATATCGTATGAAAAAACGCCAAGCTGATGTTTATTTTTAGTTGAAGCAAATAAATAAATGGAGTTTTAACATCATAAGGAATTACAATTACACATGAATTCATTTCATACATTTATCATCCATTTCATATAAAAATGTTTCATCGCGGTGCGCTACTTATTGTTTTCGCGTTCTCCTTTAATACAGTCAACGCGTGCTGGGGTACTGCCTCGCTTGGGTCCTCACACTCATGCTACCCACACGTCTACGTCGCGCGGCGTAGCCCTGCCTCTCGCGAAGCGGCCGGGCACACCGTCACACGCACACCTCTCCGCGCCGCCCAGCCCACAGGTATTATTGGCTGTCATTAATTATTGATAACTCATCAAGGGTCCATCGGATCGAAAAACAGGAACTTTTGGGACAGGCTGTATATTATACTGTGACGTTATGTCACAAGTCGGCTCGACCTGCTTGTGTCGCAAGTCCACCACGCACCTCCTCCTATTCCCTTCCCTCGCGATTTCCCCCCTCGAGATCCCTGTTTACCGCGTTGATTAGTTTTAAGCCGTTCCATAATGTCGCGCTAAGTCAAAAATAAATTGTAAGTAGATTTACTTAATCATAAGTCATCAAAATGCACCACCCGCCGAAATTCATCGCCCTATCGCCGCCAAAAACGAAATAGTGCCTTCTCGTTTTCTTCTCTATTGCCCCCATTTTCCTTCTCCCCCGCTCCCCCAGCGCAGCATCACCGGTGGACCCCTGGAGCCGTTCGTCATCACCGCGCGGAGAGAGGAATTATCCCGCCGTCGCCACCCCGGGGGTGCATCATTAACTCGGTGGAGGAAATCGCCTTCCCGCCCCAAAAATCATCATCTTTAAATATCATAACACGGAGGAGAAGCCCTACCCCCCCCCCCCCCCCCGGGATAAATAGCGCATTGGGCAATCGAGCCGCCACCACTTTCTCTGGCCAGCCCGTCGTCCCGATAATCCACCAAAAATGCATCAACCCCCGGGGAGGAATATCTTGCGACACCTCGTCTCCGCGGCTCGAAAACTCATGGATCAGCGATCGATCAACCGCCACCATGCTGCCATCCCTCTCCCATCCCACGTATCACTTATTCGAAATTTCTCCCATCCCGCGTATTAAACCTCCCGAAAATTCTCTCCCTCTTTCCCCATTTTAGCGAAGAACCCGGAAGCCGCAAGAAAATCCTCACTTGAGAGCGAGACGTTGTGTCGGCCGTATATAAATTTTCTTTGCGAATCCCCCTTGCGTTTTTCTCTTATATTGCATTTTGAGACAGTGTTACGTCCTCGGGAGTTGGTTGAGGTTAGTCAGCGGGGGAAGTACGAAGGGGAGAACGTAACATGGTTGTAACGACTTTTCTTTCGGGTCAAGACAGTTAAGTCCTTTACCCAGGGACGGAAGTCTCGTCAACGATACGGGAATGTGGGATGACCTTGGAGCCATCTAGTCGATTGTCACAAGATGTTGAGGGATTGCACACATGTTATGAAGAAGATGTTACTCACGCTGGTTAGATTTATTGAGCAAGCAAATCCGGAGGTTCCTTTTCCCCTTACAATGGTGTTGGTTGTACAATTTTTGCAGATGGAGTTGCACAATCGTCAGGGTGACTCTCAACGGTTTGTCGCCGTGATATAATAGATAGTCAAGCAGCTGGTTACAATATCGGTCCAGCGCTGGTTACAAATTCACACACTATATTTCGCACTCGGTTATAATGTTCGTTCGCGAATATAAGCACACTCGATTATAGGCAAGCTGTTGATTATAAAGGTAATTAAACGTTAACACGCGAAATGATTCTTCTTGGTTACAATTTAGAAATAGCTTCCGATGTTATAGTAGTAGCGTGAGTTAGAATAAAAAGGTTGTTCTAAGTCGGTACGTTAGACTTTGATTTCTAGAGTGAGACTCGACTCGACAAACTGACAAAGTCCGGAAAGATACTTTGATGAAAAACTGATCTTGAACTGACTGGCATGGATTCTGACTTCGAACTGACACACGGGGTCGCAAAATCGCGATCTTTTATACTTCTTAGCTGCGTGGGCGTTAGTAAATTTTGTATTGTTTTTGGGAAGGGATGTCTGAGTCACATAGCTCCCCTTGTTGATTTTACCCGTTTCCTCCCTGTGATTATTTTGGTCCGGTGGTGATTTCTTTTTATTTCGACCGCGCCAATCCTCGCCAGTTAAGAAGTTTTGGTTAATTTACCTGAGTGGTTAGTCGTAAGATTTTATTGTATGTTTGAATTCGACGGTCGACAGGGTACCTTACGTGTAGAGGTGGCGCCCTTCCTTTTAAGATATGATCTTTCATGTAAACATGCCTTGGTCATCGGTCGGTGACGAATTTATGGTTTGTCTTCTGTTAATGTTAGTTTGTCATTTGGGTGATGAAGTTTCAAAGAGGGTAAGTTTATAGGTTCTTACTTTCAAGAGGTGGTACCGAGTTCCCTTATCTTACGATAGCGTTACCATGATTATATAAGTGCGTGTACATTGCAGTCTATTTCTGTGCGGTACTTAAGGAAAAGTAATATCACACGTCCTGTGTTCTCATTTCCTTCATTCGATCAATACTAAATATTAGCTACTTTGGTCCATCGTACTTTATAGCTTCGTGGGGCTCGGAGGGTTCGTAACAATAGTGCGATCCCCCTTGGCGTTTCCTTCCCTTTTGAGTTTTCTTTCGAGTATGTGAGTGCGAGAGTCTGTGAGTGAAGGAGTCATTGTGAAGGAGTTTTTTTTGTTGAAAAAGAGGAAAGCGTGAAAAGAAGAGAAGGAAGGAGGAGGAAATTATCAAGCACGGTGAAGCGTGAGTTTTGTGTTCTTTTTCTACACCGGTTCGAGTATTATCTGCCTTTTCTATTGCGTTTCGCGAGTGGCCACGAGACCCGATTTTTTTTGCGATTTCCCCGTATGTTCCCCGCCCTTGTGATCTCGTGCGTAGTGCATTTTCCCCCTTTGCGTATCCCCGATATTAAAAAGACCCAAAACCGCGAATTCTCCTCCCTTGAGCCCGTCCTCTCCGTACTTCCCTCCCTTTGTTATTGCGTCCTCGAGTAGTCCTTTTTTCTGTTTTTAATTAATTCGTATTTGCGCTCTTTTATTTTTTTTTATTCAACTTTTATTCGCTCGGTGACCCTCGCCTTTGAGATGCCTCCCCCTTCCCCCTTGCCCGTATTGCGTAAGTACATCGATGGGGCGGGTTCTACTCCAAAATGCCTGCACCGACATTTACGGACAATTAGCCAAGACACGAACCCCCATTTAGCCCGGACACGAACCCCCTGGAAAAGAGAGGGTGTGTCCGGTGGGTGGTGGGTGGGCTGGTGAAAGGGGTGGTGTGGAGGTGGGAGTGGGTGGAGGGGGTGGGGTGGGGGTAGCCTGTATATGAACGCTCGAGGGGGTGTAGTAGGAGGTGGGAATCGGAGGTGGGTTGGGGGTGGAGTGGGCAAGGTTGGAAGGTGGGAGGGGGTGATGTGCCGCCATCTAGCGACCGCGCGATCAAGCGTTGATATTTTTTATCGGCGCAATAATTGATCTTTTTTATCGGCGTACGGTTTTGTATGTTCAGCGAAGTCTGTGTGGGAAGGAAAATGGAGGGGGGAGGCCTTTGAAATTTCACGGAGCATGTCGTCCGATTCCGATTCCGTCGAACGTTGTATATATCAAACGTTGATTTATTATAAACTTTTTGAGACTCGAAATTTCTCGGTAGTGGTGCGTGTCGTTGCAGGACGACGCGTATTAAACGTTGATTAATAAATTTTGCGTAAACATGCACATCGAGAAAGGCGCCGCTATGGCACGGGGTTTTCTTGAAATCGACATTGCGGCAGTCAATCATCAAAGGAATTTTAGGGTGACGAAATGAGAGGGATCATTTTTCCGAGCTCAGTCTGATGCAATATCTTCGATCGCACGCGTGTGTGTCGGCACTATTGAATTTGTTTCGTCGAAAAATGGCGGGTGTAACAAGTACTCGATTTGTCCCTGCGCCGATCCGCGAGCGTTAACTAGGAACGAGCTGGAATATATTCCGAAAACATCCTTTATCCAAATTTGTTGTCTGCAACCC
Source organism: Heteropelma amictum (assembly GCA_959613375.1). Taxonomy (NCBI): domain Eukaryota; kingdom Metazoa; phylum Arthropoda; class Insecta; order Hymenoptera; family Ichneumonidae; genus Heteropelma; species Heteropelma amictum. Next base: position 815,660 of record OY390729.1, read on the forward strand.
AATGTGTACCACGACCGATATTCTCGTCCAAATTCACAATTGCTGTTTCGTATTTCAGCGGTCCGCTCTTCGGCAGATTATCCCTCTTGTAAACGCCTCGAAAATTTCGAATTTTCATGATTCGTGCGTATTTACAGAGATCCGCATCGGTGAACGGTCGACGCGGCAGCTTCATTTCACGTTTTTTGGAGCTATATGAAAACCCAATCCCTACTAGTATGGTTTAAAATGTAAATCTTTGCCCAATGCAATAGCGTCGATCGTTCGATTATGTCGTTCGTGTTCGTCCAATTCTCGTAGAGCCGCCTGAGCAGCGTTAACAGCTGTCGCTATATTCGCTGCACCACCGGCCAATGCCCAGGTAGCGCTGAGCCCGGCGAAAATCGGCACGAGAAATGGCAAGAAACCACCGATCTTTTTCGGCACGCGTATAACACGAGAAGCGCGCATTTTACATCCTGCTGCTCTTTTGGCCAGGTTCTGAGCACCCTTGTGAGCGGATCTGATGATTGCTCTTGAATCACCGCTACGAATCATCGTTGCTCGTGCTGCTGCGACAACTTTTTTGAAACTTGGATTCACCCCCATACCAAATTTTCTTTTAACCTTCATAATATTAGCAATACTCAAGGCACTCGCTTTCTCGCCTAAGCTAGCGTCTCTGGCGAATACTTTTTTCCACGCTTGGCTTCCACGCACCTTAGTCAGCACCTTGTCAGCCACGTGTCGCGCCGCAATATTCTCCCGATTTTTCGGATACGTGATATCGTGTTCTGTACAAGCCGCGTCGGGCGGATTAACGCCAGGACCGCCTCGCGCAAGCCGCTCAGACAATTGTGTGCCAGGCCCGCAATATTGATATCCCGGTATGTGTAACTCGAATGGAAGTTTATTAGTCAAATTGTTGACAACTACTTTTCCACGTTTTTTGTTTTTCGCGCTCCGCGACGATCATGCTCCGCGTGACAGTTTTCAATGCTCATGATCTCCTTATTTAAACTGTTTCTTCTTATCACCAACTGCACCGTGTCGTCCTGGATCAACTTCTCCCGTAAATCGCGTACTTCCTCTAATGTTAGGATTGGAATAGTGACGATAACAAACGGCAAATTGCTTCAAACTTTCGGTCATAGGATTTTTCGGATCGTCTTGTTTTGGCATTTTACTCATATGTTCATCAGACGGGAAACCATCCGCAACTGAGACATCAATCGTTATAAGCATACTACTTATACCTATTTCTATCAGTCATGGTCAAGATGAGTTCACAGATGGGACCATTGCCTGTAATAAATTTCGATGAATTTACGCGAGCAGAGAAGAGACAAAAACGCCATGGTGATTTGTTACCCGATACTATTCGTGCTGTGTTTTGCGGTCCATCGAATTGTGGCAAAACCAACATTTTGCTCTCGCTCATAATACATCCCAATGGTCTGAGATTTGAGAACATTCACCTCTATAGAAAATCGTTGAAACTACCAAAGTACAAATTGCTCGAACGATTACTCGAACCAGTGAATGAGGTCGAATATCATCCGTTCATCGAGCACGGACAAGTGGTGTCACCTAACGACGCGCGACCTCACTCGATAATCATCTTTGACGATGTTGCGTGCGAGAAACAAGACAACATAAGGTCCTTTTTCTCCATGGGAAGACACGAAATTGCCGACTGCTTCTATCGTTGTCAGACGTATGCTCGCATTTCTAAACATCTCGTACGAGATAATACGAACTTTCTTGTTCTTATTCTATTCAAGCAGGATGATATGAATTTGAAACATGTGTATAACGATCATGTCAACACGGATATGACTTATTCGCAATTCGAGAGCATTTGTTCGGAATGTTAAAATTTGGAAAAATATGGATTTATCACGATCGACGAGGATAGCGAAATGGACGAGGGTAGATACCGACGGGGTTTTAATACTTTTCTCACCATTATATGACTTTGTTGTATCCAACAAACAGCAGTATCATCGGTGTCGGTATAGCGATAACATGGAGCATAAAAAAGAGCGAGATGTGTTGCATCAGCTTGTTCGAGCGAGCGAAGCGATCAGAAAAAAACGTTGGTCAACTTTGGTTCTCGCACTTTCTTTCTCCACGATCAATATTTTCGGATTTATACTCAAAACGCAGGTGGAATTTTTTTTTATTTTTCAAATATTTCGTTTATTATGTAGTTTATTGACAAGAAATTGTAATGGAGAATGTCGAAGGGAATTTTGAGTCTTTTACATCTGGTTGTGTCCTCTCGGCATTTCAGCAAGCAGAAACCTGTGGATTTGAACAACTGATTAGTTATCTTAACTATACAATTATGTATAATTCATACTAATGATGTTTCCGTCCATAAGATACGTACCTTTAATTTCAATCACGCGTAGTTATCTTCCCCTATGCCAACCGTAATCGTTTTGTCGAGGGCCCAACTACATTTTCGCTCGCGATCTCTTCTGCCTCCTCGCTCTCGATCGGAGCATCAGGACCATCGACGAAAGGTTCGGCCACTTCTTCCGAACCGAGATCCTCGAAATTGTCGTCATCATCATCGTAGTCTTCCTCCAGCAGGAGATCCCTTTTGTTCGTTACATTTTCACACGTTTCTCCGCTGCAGTGCAGACATAAAACGGAGCACTCGAGGCCCGCTTTACGGCAACCGTACATCTTTCCGCACTTGGACTTCCATTTGCAGGAAATCAATTTTGGCAAAGACTCCGGTACTGGGTCAGCGGTGGTTGTCATCGGTTCCAACCCACGTACGGCAGATACGATGGCACGCTCGATAGCAGTGCATTTTTTCTTCCACGGATCGAGCGAATTTTTTTTCGACTTACAAATATTGTTGGTCAAAAGAACGTGGAGAGATTCGGGAATTGCATCCTCGACGTTTTGCAAAAAGTTATCGGTCGGAGAATAATTCTTGACATCATAAAGTGTCGAGCGTATGTCCTCTAAAATTATAGGGGCACCTTCGCGCACGACCCTCAACCTCTCTTGCCCTTTATCCGCATTTCGATCCTCGTACCAGCGTTGTGCGAGTAGTTAATAAGCCTTTGTCATATGCTTTCCTTATATCTGCACGCGGCGCCAAAGATAATAGACAATAGATAATAGATAATAGACTGCTCCGTAGTCTCCGGTCTACCGCTGATTCTGAGAGTAGGCGTATGTCAACAGCTCGCAAATTTAGCCACATATTTGTCACATATGGATTTCGATTCAACAGGAAAATCAAAAGTGAAAATCAAGAGAAAAAAGAGAAAATCAAAACTTTATCAATGTCACATTGCTGTCTCATTCTTTTCGAAAACTGAAATAGAAATGATATTATGAATATTTTCTTCTTTATTCGAGATAGTGGGGCGAACATTTTATCATACGTACCCGATGAATACTTGGCTCCAAATGATCCGCCGAATATTGCTCGAATGATGAACGTTGACATCTTTGATGTTATTGATAGCCGACATGTATACAATAGTTTCTTCAAATTGTTTATATTCGATACATCGAAGAAGTCTCGATCGAAATTATTAGCGTGCACAAAATATTAGGTTATACTAACGAGTTCCCCATGGTAGTGTATCGGTTGAATCATCCATCAACATTCTCTTATCATCTCTCCAGCTTAGAGCAATTTTTTGCTGTGTCGCAGTATGAACAACATGTTTTTTACTTTGAATTAAATTTTGACTACGTTTTATGTTCAAATAGGCACTTTTAGTAATCATCAAGCGTAATAGTTTTAAGCGTTGAGCCCTTGACGCCGTTTGCCCGCTTCTTTTCGCCATTGTCACCAAAAATTTTATAACCATACAATTTTGCTCTCAATCCGATAAACTCCTCCATAATATTACCGTTGTTTTCGCCTTTCACCAGACCCAATACTTTTTTATTAGCTTGTGGAATACCACACGGATTATCAACCGGATAATCCGAAGTGTCAAATTTGTGTATATCTTCTTTTATAATTTGGTAAACATCGGGTACTTTGATGTGATAGATGAGGCTGTCGGTGTCTGTATACAATAAATTTGCTCGTTCTCCAAAAGTTTTCTTTATATAATGTGACGGATTTTCTTCCCGCGCACATTCTTCTCGGCCTTGTGACCGATGCGCGGGCCCGGTCCACCTCGAGGAGGTTGTGCGCCAGGTACCACCGGTACCGCTGGCAAAACCGGCTTTAAATGTTTCCTCCCCGAAGACGAACCCGCCCGACGAGGTGGTTAGCTAGAGGCGAGGCCGAGGATAAGCCGACTAGTGCGACTCGAATATATCGGTAGAGGGGCGGGGTGTTTAGATAGACACGGGCGACAGAGTCAAAACAACGGATCTTACGCAATAATTCGCTCATTTTTATTCTCATTACATTTGGGCGCATAACATCGACATTGAGAGTCACAAAACAATGATAACGAAAATACTAAAGGCCGTTTCCTAAACAGGCAGCTAATATAAGATTAATAATAAGAAAACAATAAAGACCAGAATAATACAAACAGATAAATAACAATTAATTAACGAAGGCAGTTCCCTACGGTAAATAATGATAACAAAATGGTAAAGACAGTCTCTTAATCAGGTAACTAATAACGAAAGTAATAAAGGCAGATACATAATAATTAATTAGCAACGCGGTTCCCTAAGCAAATAACTAATAAAGAAAATAATACAGGCAAGTTCCTTAAGGCGTCTTCTCACTTTGGAAATTTAAAAAAATCGATTTTTTTTTTTTTTAATTTTGAAAGTACATATCTTCAAAAATGTCATCTCGAAATTTCATAAAGATCGGACGAGTCTAACTACATTTTTTGGCGACCGTTAGGTGACTACCTGAGAGTACCCGGCGATCCCTTTCACGCCGCTCGGACGGTCCCTGTATATCTGACTCTATACAATTGAATAGCCGTGTTCTTTTGTTAATGTAGTACCCCTTGCTTAGGTATATTCTGTTTTCGGGTCTATACTCATGTAATAAGACCTTAACACGTGCATTTTTCAAAAGAAAATCACTCGGCAACGATGCTAAACTGTTATTTCATCAGTCTAATTTGAAACTTCGTAACGGCAACATCTCTGCGCTCAGGATTGTTATAATGGATAAAAAGACTTCGCAACAAAGTGCCACGTGGCGACGTCCAAGTTCGAAATCTAAAAAAAGAAAATTTCGTGGAGTGCTTCCACACCAGTCTGAAGCAGATACGAGTCATGCTAGTGCGAGTGCAGCAAAATTAAAAAAATCGGACGATACAAGTTTCGATGTACACATCGATCCAACGGCTGGATATAGTATTATTCAGTTTTTTCTTGTTTTTTCTACATTACAACAATATGTGAAGTGTAAAGTTTGTAACAAAGATGTTTCTTTTACAAAGTACGGTCAGCGAGGACTCGGTTTCAAAATTTGTGTGACTTGTGATTGCGGAGAAAAATATATTAACTCATGCCCATTAATCTCAACTGGGTACGAAATCAATCGTCGTTTAGTGTACGTTATGCGTTTGATTGGTGTTGGATTGAGTGGTATCAATACGTTTTGTGGGCTCATGGAACTGGGACATGGAATCAATTCCACCGTTTATTATCAAATACTCAATTCGATCGCCATCGCAGTGCAAAGTGTGTTCGATATAGTGACGAGCAAGTCTGTCAAAGAAGAAAAACTGTTGAACACTCAACACGGAGAACCCGAAGACGTTTTAACCGTTTCAGGTGACGGTTCCTGGCAGAAAAGAGGATTTTCTTCTCTTATTGGAATCGTGTCATTAATATATAAACACAGTAAAAAAATTGCAGACGTCGTTGTGAAGTCGAGTCACTGCAAAAGCTGTGAATCGAAAAAAGGTATGAAAGACACGATCGAATATGCACAGTGGTATGAAAAGCACAAACTAGTTTGTAGTGCTAATCATTCAGGTAGTTCTGGAAAAATGGAGGTTGACGGTATATGTGAGATGTTTTTGCGATCACTCGAAAAATTTGCTGTGCACTACGGTTTGTACATCGGTGATGGCGACACTAAAACTTTTAAAATATTGTTCGATACAGCACCGTATGGTGAAGACTTTGTGGTTAAGAAGTTGGAGTGCGTATTACACGTTGCGAAAAGAATTTTCAAGCGTGCTAAGGACGCTAAGAAAATTCTTACACAAAAGAGAAAAGCTGCAAAGAAAGACGCTGAAAAACCTTCACCAAAGAAAAAAGCAGCCAAGAAAGTTGTAGTAAAAAAAAAAAAAGTTGTTATAAAAAAAGTTCCTGTCGTAAAAACCCAAGATTTAACAATAAAATTGATGACAGAATTATCAACAAATTACTCATTGGCAATTCGAAGAAACCTGAATTCTGTCGAAGATATGCGCAGGGAGATCTGGGCAGGATACTATCATAAAATTTCAACCGACAGCAACCCACAGCATACGTATTGTTCAGACTCATGGTGCAAGTACAAGAAAGCAGTGAAAAACAATCAGATAGAAACTTTTACACATCCTCCTGCTCTAGCTGATGATGTTCAAGAGGTTTTGAAACCGATCTATGAAGAACTGACGAAGGACGAGTTACTGGAACGATGCCTCGGAGGAAATACCCAAAATAACAACGAGTGTTTCAACAGCTGTGTCTGGGCAATGGCGCCGAAACACGTTTTTACGGGAAGAAAAACCGTGGAAATTGCTTGCCAAACAGCGGCATGCATTTATAACGAAGGGCTACAACCTGTTTTAAAAATTTTGGAGGTGATGGGTGTCAAACTAGGCCCTATCGCCGTTCAATACGCCGAGAAACGCGACAGTGATCGCGTACGCGTAGGGAACCGCCGCAGCTCTAACGCTTCAAAAGAGACTAGGTCGAGACGAAGGGAAGCTATTTTGGACGAACACACCTTCTACGAAGAATCGGAAGGTCCATTGTATGGAGCAGGCATCGCTGATTAACCCGAGGTAAGGTTTTTTCATGATTTTTCTGCAACCAAAACTTTAAACGCAGTTATCTCAAAACAAGGTTTTTCGGTGCTTTGTTGATGAAATTTCGGAAACTATCCGGCCGATTGTCATGAAATTTGAATGACATATGCTTCATAGTTATGGCTATAGCGCATATCATCAGATTTTTGAAATTTTGATTTTAAGAATTTTTTTTTTACAAAAAACTGCAAAAAAATCGTGGTTTTTTTTTACTTTTTCGAAAAACGTGCGCCATTTTGTTATTTTCGCGAATATCAAAAATCTGATGATATGCGCTGTAGCCACTGACATACTGAATCTAAAACAGTTTTATTTTTTTGTTTCAGACGACCCGTCTCGGAGATACCATCAACAAGCCACGACCATAACATTTTTACACGGGTTTTTCGATGCTACTGATGTATTATAATAATTGTTTAAAAAAATTAAAAAAAAATTTTTTCATGTACTTGAAAGATGTGTTTATTACATAGGATCCGTTTTATCCCATAATTTTAAGCAAAAATCCTCGAAAAAAAATCGCAAAAACAGCCTATTTTTGAGGCGCTTAAAGTGAGAAGATGCCTTAAACAGGTAGCTAATAAGAAAGCTATCAATGCAGATAATTAATAAAGCAGTTTCCTAATCAGGTAACTAATAACGAAAATAATAAAGCCAGACAAATAATAATGAATTAACAGATAACTAATGAGAAAATAATAAAGACAGTTTCCTACGCTAAATAAATTATAACGAAGTAATAAAGTCATTTCCTAAACAGGTAGCTAATAAGGAAATAATAAAGGCAGTTTCATACGCTAAATAAATAATAACGAAATAATAAAGGCATTTCCCTAAACAGGTAGCTATTAAGAAAATAATAATACGAAACTAATAAAAAACGAAAGAATAAAGGCAGTTCCCTACGTTACACACGCGAGTTTCAAATAGTGACCGAAACGAAATATAATATTACAACCAAAATTGACAGAAAATAAGGTCTGAAATATATTACATAAAGGTAGGCTCGATACATGAATTGCCACCACAATGCCGAGTTAGCAACACGCCCGAGTAATACGCCGAAAAATGCGAAGACAGCCTCGATGTTACAATAATACTTTCAACGAAAAAATCGTGATCCCAAAATATTACGCAGAAAAACGATAGGCACGAAAGAACGATACAAAGGCAGACAATAGGGTCGTCGCCGAGAACCGAGCCGGCGCGTGGCGTAAACACGAAAGAGAGAGACAGACAAACAACAATACGCGAGCGAGCGCGAACCTGAGCGCGAGAGCAGCGAGTATGAGGCCTTTGCAAGAGCCCAAAAATTTGACACGACATATTATTTCGACTATTAAAAATTACTCTACGCAATAAAAATTATTCCTCACACCGTACCACGGCACGGTGATTTAAACTATCATCCAACAACCTTAGTATACGCGAGAAGGCAGTGAGAATTTTCGGAAGGCAAAGTTTTATAGGCAAGGGATGGGGACGAGACACGAGACTTCAGCTCAATGTTTTATAAATGATCGGGGCCGTTTCTAAACAAAACCTAATACATCACGTGATGCAACAAAATAACCCGGTCCCCGATAAGCCGTAATTAATACGAAGACCCTTCGTATCTCGCCCACAATCTCCTTCCGCCGTCGTAATAGCAAAAGAAAACTTACCCCATCGATCGTGGTGAAACACTGACTGAGGTTCGGCTCGCCGGCGGCGAGCACGCGGACCCCGGCGCGCCCCACCACCTGGCCAGCCAGCGGCGCACGGCGTTTCGGCCATGCCCGTGCGAATTTGGCGTAAGGTGTGCCTACGGGCACCGTCCGATGGCGGAACAATGGCTCCCGTTGACTTTTTGATATTTAGCGCCACGCCGGGCAAGTCTCGCGCCTCACCATGACGCCGTCCCGTTACCTCTTACCCCGAGGATACTGCCGGTAATTACGGACGATAGGTGGAGGTCTCCCTCACTCTGTGAGGAGCGACCTCGACCAGAGTGGTGGGCCCACCAAAAAAGACTCCACATCTTCCCGGAACACCCGCATCCCACGGTAGAGGCGCCGTTATTAAACGGACCTCGAGTTCAGGAATGCGGCGTTGGGGTTGGTGATAACCCCGAGGCGACGAAAACTCGCCCAAAACCACGCAGGTCTGTGCATGGCGTGGCGACGACTTCCCCAAAATATCCGTGCATTTCGCCCGCATGCAAGGCAAGGTACATGAAGGCATTCGTTTAGGCACGCAGGTAATAATCAGGGGAAGGCGTCACCGGGCCCACACACTCACGCGCGACACTTGCCGAAATCTGCACTTGACGACTAACTTTTCCTCAAATTGACACATTTTCCTAACAAGAACCGGTCGATGGTCGAATCCCGACCGCGGCAAAGTGGCCGTACAATCTTAACGAAATTTACAAAACAACATAAAAATTGAGAAAGTTACCACTGGTTACTCACCTCTCTTGCCTCTCGCGCGTCTCGCAAAAATCAACGCGCTTTCTCTCTCACGTCTCCCGCCACCACCCCCTCCGGCTCGTCTATTCACGGCAAAGACCGTATTTTCCTTGTACAAAAGGGGATCACGCGTCGTCCCCGGGTCGTCGATCCGACCCAATAGTCGACACCGATTAGTAGGGGTGACGGGAGGCCAAATGTCACGTCATAATAATAGTAATGAAAGTCGTAGAGCCAAAGTTTGGAGACGTCGAGGATCGAATATCCAATGTATGTGGGTTTGTTGAATAAAACGCTGGCCTTGTTGAGTTCTATTATGACCATATCATGGTCTATAGTGCAACTGTGAAAGGTTGGGTTAGCGATCCGTGCTTTCGTCCCCCACCGTCCACGCTATTCTGTCACAAGCCTCACTTCTTTATGCTTTCGCACATTTTCCATTGTTTTTCCGAATACGGCATTATTCATTAATTTGTAAACACTTTTTTCAAACTCGTTCGATTTTTTTCTCAATTCCGTGTTCACGTCGATGTATTTCTTGAGCCAGGGCGTCTGTCGAAATTTCAGCACGCGATGGATGCGTGTTACGCGAAGGGCTAATTTTCTACACTGTTTCAAATTTCTGTAGTGAATAACTTATTTCTCTTTCGCCAACAATGTTGTTGTGACGTCAGTTGACGAGCCCACAATGAAATGGGACGTCAAGACGCACTCAAGGTTAAGAAACCTTGAAAAAATGGTCGTTCCCTTTTTGCCCTAGCCTCTCGGCCAATAGACTGGATGGGGGTCTTTTAATTGAGGAGTGCAAATAAATGTGGAAACGTCGTGTTGGATTTAATCTAACTCGAAGAATCTGTATTTTAGAAAACAAATTAATGATATTACAAATAAAACAAATAATGGACTTACAGTTTGATAACGATGAAGACGGCAGAACGAAATCGGTCAGTCGAAAGGGTGTAAATCTTCGTTGACCTCGCAGTTCCTCAAAATAACTTCAATAATTCTTAATTCTTCTTTGACTCAATACTTTTCAGTTTCAACTTTAAACTTTGAATATTTTCTCTATTAATTTCAATTTTTCTATTACTTTAATCTTTTCTTATTTCTTTGAGTTTATTTAATTTCGGTCTCTTCTTTATTATTTGGACTCGGTACTTTTCTTTTGACTCTGCAACTTTCTGATTCTACTATTTACTTCTCTGTTCTGACTCTTCTCTCACTGATTGATTTCTGACTGGATTCTCCTTCTGCGCGTCTTTTCATCATTTCGGTTTATAGGCGTTCCGAAATTTTAAGTCGTAGAAAGGTTCAACCAATGATGGTCCATTTTCATCTTGATTTTCCCGTTTCTCAAACTAAAGGGCCTGATGCTTTGGGAGCGCACACTCCCCTCCACATAGGTTATCCTATCTTTGTCGCGTAGGTGGGTTTCGCCCCTCCCTGACAGCCAAAGATGTTGTTTTGGGAAGGCTTATCCTCCCTCCACAACTTACGTCTTATGCGTATTATCGAATACAAGATTTTATTTATAATATTATTTAATGTTTGTCAAATTGTATATCGTTATTTTAAACGTATTAGCATTTGCTTGGTGGTTTACCTCATATGTTTCTTAATGATAAACTTATTTAATAGCGTTACATATATTTTCTTTTCGTGTGGTCCGTTTCAATTGTTATAATTATTCCAAATGAATTATCTATTATTTTCATTGTTATTTTGTTTCCTCATTATTATTCATCAATTATTAATTCATTTATTTTAACATTGAGATTTCATTTGTCTGTTTAGAATGTTTTACTGTTAAAGAAAAATATTTCAATGTTGAGAGTATTTGAAAAGTGTTTCGTTTTGTTTCAAGAGCAGCTGCATGGAAATATTTAAGATTTTGTTTTTCTTGGAATTTTCAGTACTTAAAAATATTCATGTTCTCTATCTACTTATGGCGTCTACTAGTCGCGAGATAAACGGTTCTCGAAAGGTTGCGGCATCTCATATCACTCCCTTTCGTGGGAATGCATTTTCTAGTCCCATGCGTTTCCCCTTTCGGTCCGTTGGTATTTTTTTGAACACGTGTGTTTATTTTTAAGACTCGTGGGAAGTTTATATATAGAAAATGTTTATTAGAGTCTAGATGTTCTGTGTGCTCTTGTAACGTTATCTAAAGAATTTCTCGAAGAGAGAAAAAAAGAAATGCGGAGTTTCGATGGACGTCACACATTGTATTTCTTTCTGGGCTTGTTACCGGCTCGGGAAGACATTCTAAATCTGCGTATATCACGAACGGCACAGCTTCTTTCTATTTATAGTTTTTGAATTTTAAAATGGTTGCCTCATCTTTTGGGACAACAACGCGACAATGTTCAACGTTTGCACAGTCTATTTGATGCCGATTGAGAATATCTTGTGTTTTAAAATGACACAAACATCGGCTGCATAACCACGCTTGACGATTGCTCTTTGATATTTGCACGCTCACCAATCTTCAGATGTTTTTTATCCATGCGAGATGATGATACACTTTCTCGATATCGTCGTCATCGTTGATCGAATCAATCGGTTCTATCATAAGTAAATGTATCGTAGGTCTGTTCGATACCTGCTTACTAGGATGTACTGGCACAATCTCGCTCCGTCCATTCACACGTTTTATACCGTACACATGAATCGATAATCCATTAATTTTTCGAATTTCTCAACATTCGATAGACGCATCGGAAAATCAAATCCTTGATAATTAAGCACTTCGCTAAAGTATGGATAAGAAGTCATCCTCTCGGGACGTGAATTTGGTGAGGGTGACAAGGCTGCAGTTACAGCCCATAAAAAGCAATACACATCCGCGTTCTCGATGTTGACAACCGCTCGCTTCAGTTGGATATCTCGAGGCATGGGCGTGCATGTGGATGAGCCTCCAAGCAGCGGTGTGTACGAATTGATGCTAACGAGGAGATGATCGATTTCATGCAAAGACCAGTCCGATTCTTTTTAACGAAAATCTTCAATTTTTAGGAGCAGTTTTGATTGCAGGTATTTCATGAACCATTCATCAATATCCATTGATAAGGAAATGCTCGCGTTCCTCGTTTGAAATGTTTTTTGCTCCTTGATGATCTCGTCTATCGAAAGATGAAATTTACACATTAGCGTAACGTTGACCTTGAGGTTATTTTCTTCTCTCACGATTGTTCTTAATTTCGGCACCACCACTTTCTTCGCATCTTCGAGAAAATTTGACACATCTTTGTGGCTCAAATTGACTATAGCACCAGTCTTCATTCGGCCTTGAAATGCTGATTCTACAGGGTGATTCATAGCAACACTGACAGCCAGAAACTACACATTCTCGATGATATACTGAGCATATCTACATAACCGTTTTTCAATTTTCAAAATAGTTTTTAAACGGGGAGCAATAGAATTTGTAAGTTTTAAGCCAATCACAGTCGCTGTTTTATACGCGTTCGAAGACGCCTCAGTGCCGGACCAGCAAGGCTCCGATTCTAGACATACGAAGAACTGGCAGAGTTCAGGCAGAAAAGCATTTCCCTGAAAATAGCTGTTGTGTTCGATTAAAGGACGTATAAAATAACGGCTATTTTCAATTGAAACAAAAGACCTTCGCGCTGGCGAAATGCTTTTCTGCCTGAACTCTGCCAGTTCTTCGTATGCCTAGAATCGGAGCCTTGCTGATCCGGCACTGAGGCGTCTTCGAACGCGTATAAAGAAACGACTGTGATTGGCTTAAAACTTACAGATTCTATTGCTTCCCGTTTAAAAACTATTTTGAAAATTGAAAAACGGCCAAGTAGATATGCTCAGTATATCGTCGAGAATGTGTAGTTACTGGCTGTCAGTGTTGCTATGAATCACCCTGTATATCAACTCATTTCTCTGCACCGCTCGCGACACTCAAACTAGCACCACTTATTCGCGCATTGATACGCTCAATTTTTTCTTTCAACGATAGCAACCTGGCTACACTAGCCTGAATTCGTAATTTTTCACCCGTCTTCAAATGAAACGTTCGCATCGCAGAACTTTAACATTTTTTCAACTTTAATGCGAGGGACGTTACTTTTGAGCGCCGCATACGCTCTTTCTAACTCGTCGATAGTTTTACGATATTCTTCAGCATCCATCGTGAATGCAAGTTTTTCGCTTAATAGATCAATCGCAAGTGTGGCAATTTTCAACATAGCAGCATCTTAAAAGAGCGCTTACCGCTTCACCGCTCCCCTCCTCCTCCTCCTCTTCGCATAAACATAGAGGTGATGCTACTTTCACGCATGAAATTCATCGTTGCTATCACCTTTAGAGAGTGTACATTTTGATAAAAAAAAGATTGTACATTAACCCTGAAAAAAACATATTTATTGCATACCATAAACTTAATTACAGGCAATGCACATTTCAATCGCTTAAAAAAATCCTCTTGTACGTTTTAAAAATTCATACGAGCCATTCGGTGAATGCCATTGCTTAGCTACGAATGCCTTAAAGTAATGACGATCAGAGAGGAGGCTGGGTAATACGTCTATAACATATATAGAGAGGCTAGCATAAACTGGCCAGCGTGAACCATTTCTTTATATGCCCCTTTTTTATCTTGGACGTTCTCGAACCTTTGTATATATATTTTTCTACCAATACGCTATCCGGCCGGCGAACCTTTGACTGCATCATATGTTCAAGTGTTTTTGCGCTCTGTGCTTTGTGAGGCAGCTACTTTTAGTCAGGCACACGGTAACATTCGTACGAGGAAGGAGCAAAAGTATTAAGCACGTTTGTGAAGACGAAGAAAATAAACATGACAGTAAGTTCGTCATTCTCTGATAATCTTTTATTAAAATATTTCAATTTGTGTTAATATTTAATATTTGTATTTTTAGCTGTTGCAGTCAATCATATCAATTCTTCTAAGCATTTTCGAGAAGCCGGAAGAGCCGGCTCCGGTTTGGAAGAGGTGGAGGAACAATGGGTGTCCGAGTTTGAACCCCAGTCTCCTCCACCTCAATTTCCTCCTGAGGTCGACGAGGTGCAAGAAGAAGAGGTACAGGAAGAAGAAGAAGCCGCACAGGAGCCAGAAGAGGATCAACAGGAGGTGGATGATTAGGCGTTGGGTATTGTGGACAGGAGCGATGAACATCACCTCCTGCCACAATGCTCTCTCCCTCCCATCAATTTTGATGAGGAGTTTTGGGAGTGGAAACGCTCTCAAACTTGCCCCTCCTGTTGGGGAAACCTCCCGTGCCCTAACTGCAGGTAAACAAAAATTGAATTATACATTGATGCATATAAACGCATATACACTACCGTCCATAAGTTTGGAAACACTCGCGCCAATTCCAAGCCAGACAAAAAGTTTTATTAGTCTTTGAAAAATGACGATATTTGAATTCGGCAAGCGGCGTTTCAAAACAGACATATTGAGCCCTATTTCCCTTTTTTGGAAAAATTTTTAGCATTTTTTTTAACTCGGCACACACATTGAAACATGGTCGTTTTTTTGGCATTTTTGGGGGGGTTGAAATTCTAGCGCGTGACTCGTGAAAAATATTTTAATCTGCTCTCCCTTGGGAAACTTAAAACGGAAGGTGAGAGCTTCAATTTCATTTTTGAGAAAGTTTCGTGCGGTTTTTTTCGCATGAATATTGATGTTTTTTGCAAAAAACGACTATAATCATAAAATGTAGCCTAACTCGGAAACTGTTAAATTCTCGTGAATTGACCAAGAGGGTCAAAAGTTGCACACAACCATTCTGAGTTCACCCAATTTTTTTCAGAATTTTTTTCGAAAAAAAACTTTTGAACATTTTTTTGGTCCCAATTTTTTTTTTAAATCGACTAAATGGTACGGTAAACATGGTATGGCCACCCTAATCGCCAGATTTAAACCCGATCGAGCTCCTCTGGGACGAGCTTGATCGAAAAATACGCCAAAGTTGTCTCACATCAACCGCAGATTTATGGGAAAAATTAAAACAAGCGTGGATCAATCTGCAGCGGGGTCAAATTGACAAATTGATCGAGCGGATGCCGCGGATTGCAAAAGCGATCATCGGAGTGAGAGGCGGCTTTTTCGATGAAAAAGCCGTGTAGATAAGGTAAGATAACCCGATTTTTATACTTAAAAAATATTTAGTCGATTTAAAAAAAAAAATTGGCAACAAAATAATTTTCAAAATTTTTTTTTCGAAAAAAATTCTGAAAAAAATTGGGTGAACCCAGAATGTTTATGTACAACTTTTGACCGTCTTGGTCAATTCACAAGAACCTAACAGTTTCCGAGTAAGGCTACATTTTCTGATTATAGTCGTTTTTTGCAAAAAACATCAATATTCACGCGAAAAAAAATCGCACGAAACTTTCTCAAAAACCAAATTGAAGCTCTTACCTTCCGTTTCAAGTTTCTCATGGGAGAGCAGATAAAAATATTTTTCACGAGTCACGCACTAAAATTTCTATCCCCCCAAAAATGTAAAAAGAACGACCATGTTTCAAAGTGTGTGCCGAGTTAAAAAAAAATGCTTCAAATTTTTCCAAAAAAGGGAAATAGGGCTCGATATGTCTCTTTTGAAACGCCGCTTGCCGAATTTAAATATCGTCATTTTTCAAAGAGTAACAAAACTTTTTATCTGGCTTGGAATTGGCGCGAGTGTTTCCAAACTTATGGACGGTAGTGTATATTGTGACGTGACATTTGGCGCCCCGTCACCAGTACGAATGAGTGTCGACGAGAGGGTCGGATCGACGACCCTAGGACGACGCGCGGTACCGCCTTCGCGGAAGAATTATGGCTTAGCCGTGAGTAGGCGAGTCGACGGGGATGGTGGCGGTGGATGTGAGAGAGAGAGAGAGCGCGTGGTTATTTTGCGAAAATCGCGAGAGGCGAGAGACGCGAGTTAAGAGCCATTACGTTATCTATTTTTGTTGATCGTGGGAATTTTATGTATTATTCGGAGGCCACTTTGCCGCGGTCGGGATTCGACCACCAACCGGCTTTTATTTTGGAGAAAGTAAGAATCGGGGAAATTCAATCCTTAAGCGCGTTTGAGGGAGATTTCGACGAGTGTCGCGTGGGAGCGTGTGGTCTCGGTGTCGCCTACCACTCTGTATCATCGAGTGCCTTTCTTATCATCGGCTGCCTCAATGTGCCTTGCCTTGCATGCAGGCGAGGTGTATGAGAATGTTTGGGGAGTCGTCGCCACGTCATGGATGGTCCTGCGTGGCTTTGGGCGAGATTTCGACGCCTCGGGATTATCATCATCCCCAACGCCGCATTCCCGAATTCAAGGTCCGTTTAATAACGGCGCCCCTATCGTGGGATACGGGTGTTCCGGGGCGATGTGGAGTTATTGTGGTGGGCCCACCACCCTGGTCGAGGTCGCTCCTCGCAGGGTGAGGGAGGCCTCCACCCATCGTCCGGAATTACCGGCAGTATCCTCGGGGAGAGAGTTAACGGGACGGCAACATGGTGAGGCGCGAAACTCGCCCGACGTGGCACGACATATCGAAAATTGCGGTAGCGATTGCCTTGCCATCGGACGGAGTCCGGGAGGCACGGTGTTTCCCCAAAAATTCGCGCGGGCACGGCCGAAAACGCGGTGCGCCGCTGGCCGGCGACAGGTGGCGGGGCGCGCTGGGGTCCGCGCGCTTGCTGCCGGCGAACCGAACCTCAGTCAGTCTGTCCTTCGCTACGATCTATGGGGTAAGTCTTCTTTCTCTATTACGACGGCGGAAGGAGATTCGGGCTGAGATGCGAAGGGCCTTCGAATAATTAGGACTGATCAGGGGCTGGGTTATTTTGTTGCATCACGGGATGTTTTAGGTTTGGTTTAGTAACAGCCCCGATCAGTAATAAAACATCGAGTTGAAGCCTCGTGTCTCGTCCCCTATCCCTGGCCTATATAAAAACTGCCTTCCGAAAATTTGCCATGCCTTCTCGCGTATTTTCAATTTGTCAGAATGATGGTGTGAATCCCCGTGCCGTGGTACGGTGTGCGGAATAAGGTTTGATCGCGTAAGATGAGTTTTATTAGTCGAAATAATCTGTGTTGGATCGCGTAAAGTACGTTTTAATCGCGAAATATTCTGCGTGATAATTTTTTGGGCCTATTACAAAGGCCTCGTGCTCGCTACTCTCGCGCTCAGGGTCGCACTCGCTCGCGTCTTGTTGTTTGTCTGTCTCTCTCTCGCGTGTTTACGCCACGCGCTGACTCGGTCCTCGGCGACGAACGTTATTGTTTGCCTTGCCTTTCTTCGTGCATATCGTCTTGTGCGTATTATTTGGGCCTCGCTATTATTTCGTCGGACACATTATTGTAACATCGCGGTCGCCTTCGAATTTACGTACTATATTTCAAAGCCTATTTCGTGTCAATTTGGGTGGCATTATTATATTTCATTTCGTCACTTTCGGGGAATCGCGTGCGTATCGTAGATAACTGCCTTTATTATTTCACGATTATTTGTTTAGCGTAGGAAAGGCCTTCATTATTTTCTTATCGTTCAATTAGCTAGTAAACTGCCTCTATTACTTTGTTATCAATTACTTAGCTAGGAAACTGTCGTTATTAGTTTCTTTATTAGTTACCTGATAGGGAAAAATGCCTTGATTGTTTCATAATCATGCATTTAACCGAGGGGACTAACTTATCAGCCCCTTTATTAGTTACCTGCGAGGAAACGGCCTTTATTATGGTCTTTATCAGTTACCTGATAGGGAAAAATGCCTTGATTATTTCATAATCATGCATTTAACCGAGGGGACTAACTTATTAGCCCCTTTATTAGTTACCTGCGAGGAAACGGTCTTTATTATGGTCTTTATTAGTTACCTGATAGGGAAAAATGCCTTGATTATTTCATAATCATGCATTTAACCGAGGGGACTAACTTATTAGCCCCTTTATTAGTTACCTGCGAGGAAACAGCCTTTATTATGGTCTTTATTAGTTACCTGATAGGGAAAAATGCCTTGATTATTTCATAATCATGCATTTAACCGAGGGGACTAACTTATTAGCCCCTTTATTAGTTACCTGCGAGGAAACGGCCTTTATTATGGTCTTTATTAGTTACCTGATAGGGAAAAATGCCTTGATTATTTCATAATCATGTTTTTAATCGAGGGGACTAACTTATTAGCTCCTTTATTAGTTACCTGCGAGGCAACGGCCTTTAATAGGGTCTTTATTAGTTACCTGCTAGGGAAGAATGCCTTGATTATTTCATAATCCTGCATTTAACGGAGGGAACTGCCTCATTATTTTAGTTATTAGTCACCTTTTGGGGATACTGCCGTTATTATGGCAATTATTAATTACCTTTTAGGAAAACTGCCTTGCCTACGCAATTATTCATTACCTGTCAGGAAAACTGCCTTGACTATTGATTTATTAGTTACTTTTTAGGGATACTGCCGTTATTATTTCTTTATTCATTACCTGTCAGGAAAACTGCCTTGAACATTTGTTTATTAGCTGCCCGATCGTAAAATTACACCTATTCTCCCGTAATAATTTGGTTAGCGTAGGAAATGCATTTAGTATTTCGTAATCCGTTATTTGGCGTGTGAGGCGGCTTCGGGTAGGTCCGTTACTGGCGATCTCGATGTTATCTTCGTTACTACCTTCGGGCCCGCTATTTCGATGTTAGGCGCCCGAGGTACGAATAATTAGATTAAACGACTTCTGGTGAACCTGGATTATTATTTTCTTTGTGTTGCCTCTGTCGCTCGTCTCTACCCATCACCCCGCCCCTCTGCCGATACATTTGAGTCGCGCTAGTCGGCATAGCCTCAGCCTCACCGATGCCCGACCATCTCGGCGGGCGGGTTTGCCTTGGGGGAGGAAAACTCGAAAGCCGGTTCTGCCGGCGGTACCGTGGTACCTGGCGCCCAACCTCCTTGAGGTGGACCGGGCCCGCGCATCGGTCACGGGGCCGAGAAGAATGTGTGCGGGAGAAAGTGTCACAATATATTGTAACGTATCCAGTTTTAATTACATTTAAATTTATTTGTTCGGACTCGACCAGGGAGTAGATTAATTTAACGTCGGGTAAAATCGGTAAAACAAGATATATTCTTCAATAAATACAATGTTTTGTGGTTTTTGTCTTGATGTAACGGTAAGTATTTTTCCCGTTGTTCGCTTTGTACTTGTGCTGCTTACGTATTAATCTTATTCGTATACTTAAATTACTAACAAGGGTCAGAATCGGTTCACGTGACTCGATATAATATTCAATTTGTCGCGCGGTTCTGTAGGGCTCGCAATGACACGCTCACAGCGCCCCTTCTTTCTTACGAAGCGCGGCAGTTTTTGAACGCGTGAGCACGGTGCCTCCCCTTTTTCCTTTCAAAATGTTCGCGCGTGGGTCCGCTGACCTCGCAGTACTCGTGCTGCGCTCGTGCGGCGCTCTACTGAGACGCGTTGGCGCGCCCTGGCGGACGGTCCGCCTTAGTATTTTTAAACGTTTCGCACGCTGGTCCGCTGACCTTGAAGCGTTTATGACGCGCTCGTGCGGTTGATGGCAGAAACTTGCTCGCCGCGTCTTCGTGATCTCAATCAATCGCTTTAATATTTTAAAATGTTCGCGCGTGGTAGCTCGATCTATTGCGCAACTCGAGTGTCGCGTCGTTCGCTCGGTTGTGTTTAGAATACAATATGGCGCCGTGGTGACATGCACCTGTCAATTTCTCGCGATGTCGACCGGTGAGATTCTTTTTGAAGAATTGTGTAAAACTCACGGTGTTTTTGTGTGTTGTGTAATGTAGTGTCGTCCTGATGTGTGTTGTCGCGTCCGTCTCGTGTAACGTGATACGTCCTCCGTGTTATCGTGTTACTTGCTTCCGCTCTCTCTCTCTCTCTCTCACGCCTCGGCACCTATTTTTTTTTTTTTTTTTTTTTTTTTTCACACAGCTGATTTTGACAGCTGCCAAACAACGTGGTTTACGTCAATCCCTCGTGTGATTCTCGTAGCCGTTCGCACGTTTTCCTGATCCCTTTGGTTTCCTTCCTTCACAGGTATGTACTCCCTAGTGCCTTCAGTACTCGTCGTGGTCACAGTACGAGGGGAACACTCGGAATGACGATCCCCACAGATATTGACTCACGAAGAGTTAATACCCGATGTGCATACGTGTCTCGAGTTGTTCAAAACCGTACGACCACTCGATTTGCTCAGGGTTTCGCCCTGGTACTGCCTGAGTATCGTAGAGTTTTTCCCGAACTCTAACTCGACTACGAATCACTGTCTGTTCGTTCGCGTACCGAGAGACCGTCTTACAACCAGGGCCAGATCGTCCTCGTCGGTACACTACTTCCACGTAGGTGACGCCGTAAATCGAGCGTGTAACACTTTCGTGCACGGTGCTTTCTGTGTCGTCAGTTGTTCAAGACTGTGCGAGTCCTCGATTTCCTCAGGCTTTCGCCTTTGTACTCCCTGAGTATCGCAGAGTTTTTCCCAAACTCTAACTCTGATACGGATCACTGTCCGTTCGTTCGCGTACCGGGAGACCGTCTTACAACCAGGGCCCGATCGTCCTCGTCGGTACACTACTGCCACGTAGGTGATGCCGTAATTCGAGCTCGTGACACAATCGTGCACTGGACTTCGATTTCCAAGAAATAGCATGTAATGCTCCGTTCAATTCTTGAGACCAAGTCTGAGTTTCTGTTCCCTTGCTCCCCTATTTATACCCCAAATATATTGTTTAAACATCCCTTCCCTTTGTGCCACTTGTTTCTCGTAATATTGTTAATTTTTGTCCCTTCCCAAATTTTTCCCCCGGATTGTCGTTTCTGTGTGTTACGGTGTTTGTGTTTGTCGACTTTTATGTCGCTGTGTTGTGTTCGTGATTATTAAGTATTAATGTTTATAAATGTTAAGTTTTTTGGTGTTTTCGGTTTCGTGTTCTCTGTCAGCTGTCGTGGTTGTGTTGGTGTGTATCCGTGTGTGTTCTGTTTATGTCTCGGTCGTTGACCCGAGATCATCTGTTCGACATGTTTTGATATATAATAATTTCGGATTTTTGTTTTTCAGGTGCTCTCCTATCCGTTTCACCCCGAGTCGTAAACCGCCGTGACAAGGAAAACAAGGAGGGGGGAGCATATGAGACGTTTGACGTTTCAATATGTGCATTTAGTAATATAAAAATTTTTTTGTTTGTTTCAGAGAATAAACGTATTGTGTGCAGCGTCTAATAATTTTATATTTTATATTTTGTATTATGTCTAATTCTTTATGTGTGTAATTTCTTTAACATTCTTATATGTGTGATTTTTATGTTTGTGCATGCGTGCTTGCGTGCGTGCGTGCGTGCGTACGCGCGCGTGTGTGTGTGTGTGTGTGTGTGTGTGTGTGTGTGTGTGTGTGATTTTTATAATTAAAGAAAAATTGATTAAGACGATGAATTTTTTATTCTTCCCTCTTCCCCATTGTTTTCTCCCTCCCACCACGTCCCGGTACGGGCCGCTTTTCAGAGGTCTCTTACGTTATGCGCTTATAGCGTGCATCTTTCTCGCGCTTCATAGTTTGGCCTTTCATCAGGAAATTCTTTCGTAGCGGTCATTCGGTCTGTCGGCGTTCGTTTTCTCTGTTCCTCCTGCACTCGCATCATTCGGCTCTTTGGTTGACAGTTTGGTCCATGTCCCGGCACGGTCGACTCTTCAGAGGTCTCCAATGTTCGGCGCTCGCATCGTTTGTCGCTCCCTCTCTCTCTCTCCGTGAGTATACACAGCTGTTCTCTATCTCGCTTCGCTTTGCTGGACTGTGTTTCTGCTTTTCGGTGCCTCCGGGCGTTTTTGTTATAGGCTGGTGCATGCTTCTATGTGCCCTTGATTTTTTTGGCATAATTTTTCGTGTGACTTGCTTGGCGATTCTTTTGGAAATTTGGTTGCAAACATTGGTCGAATTTTGGCTGTTTTCGGAGACATAACCTCACTTTTACACCGCTATACTCTTCTGGGCCTGGAGGAAAATGTCTCAGTTGCTGTTGACTTACTGTCGGTAACATCGGTTACATCAGCGGTTGGTACTACAGGACGCCTACCAGAGCTCCGCAGCCGTCTAAGAGACATATTATACACACATACACAACCTTATACATCATGTCGAGCTGTGATATTTGTGGTAGACCGTTGAGTAGGAACTCGAAGAAAAATATCGTGTGCAGCGGTGACTGTGGAAACAGTTTTCATGTGGAGTGCGTGATATCTAACTATAATTTTGATCCGGAGGATAAGCAGGCGCCTCTATTTAAATGTGAGCGATGTTTGATGCAACGCTCGATTCGTACACCTCGCACCCCCGATAGCTCGCCAGTCCATCAGGTAGCAGAACGTACCAGACCTTCGCTGAGCGATGTTGTGGCACTAATAAATGAGCTTGCTTTATCGACAGAAGAACAGAATGTGGCTGTAAATTCAAATCTTCTCGACATTCGAAGTTCTTTGACTGGTGCTGTGCAGAGCATCGCTGAGATTCGTGGTGAGCTTGGGACACTAGCTCAGTCGCAAAAGGTTATTGTTGAGCGAATCGAAGTCGTCGAATTGAATCAGGCTAAAACCAATGCGGATGTCGCTAAATTAGCATCTGACGCACGAATATCGCAGGGTTTTATTAACGACCTCGCAGAGAAAGTTGACGCAAAGCTGGTAGTTACAAATTCTTCGTCTCTCTCTGCGGATCTCGTACTTACTGGCATTCCTCCTACCTATGCTGATAATCCGCGCTCTGTTGTTGAAAAAGTCTTTTGCAAATTAGGGGTGCAAAATCTCGTTGCAGACATCTTAGATGTTTTTATTCTACCGAGCAATACTGCTAATGCTCCTGATAAAAATGCTCATCTCAGAGGAGCGCGCGTTATTGTGAAGCTCAAATCGTCCTGTGTTCGAGATCATATCATAAAGAAAAAAAGAGATTTCAAAGTGCTGAAAGTGCGCGACGTTTTCGAGTGTGATCTGGCAGGGATTATATATGTAAATGAATTTTTACCGGCGGAGCAATATCGTCTCCTGAGAAAAGTGAAGGAGTTTGCGAAACAAAATAGCTTTGCCTATGTATGGGTGAGGTCAGGGGGAATTTTTATTCGGAAGGCCGATGGTTTGCAATCATCTGTCATAACGTCAATTGATGATTTACAAAAGCTAAACTGACTACCTGGTAGTAGATCAACATTTTCACTCTCTAAAGCACAAGCGTGTTCACCTTGCCAGTCTGGGCTTACAAGGAAAGTATGCGAGGTGTCCCCCTCCGATTTCGACGAAAATTTGATATGTTATAGTCCATCGAAAAATAAGAGACACGTATTTTTTTTTATCGGCGGTCACGGGGTTTTAAGGGGTGAAATCAACCCTCAAAGTTGGGCATGTTAGAGGGTCGGTGAGCTGTTTCAAATAGAAAGAGTGTACGGATCGGAATAAAACCAGATCCATGACATTCCTTATGTCGAGTAATAAAAAACACACGTTCACCTTTTCGAGCAACCCTGTCTTAAGGGGGTGAACCACCCCGTGACCGTTTTAATTTTCATGTACAAAGAAAAGTTATTGACCGATTTTGATGAAACAAAAACCAAATTGAAGAACAACAAAAAATGAAGTTGACGTATTTTTGGATTTTTCAAAAAAAAAAAGCTTAAGGGGTTAAACACCCCAAAAAGATGATTTTTATTTTTGATATGGAAACCATTTTTTTCTATCTCGAGAACTATCTCATTACTTTTATGCACTCATTTTCAAGCCTCTGACAATATTTCTATTAGCAGTTGAGAGATTAATTATTGTTGCTTTCATCTCACATGTGATACTTAATTTCTCTACACTGTCTGTTTTTGACTATATTTAAGCTCGCTGGATGTTCGCTCGAAGCGTATTAGTAGTGTGAGAGTATTATTAGGTATCCCAACATCGGGCAAATACAATAAACAGATCTAATCGTTATCTTATCGGGACGAATTTACGCATCACTCTCCAAAAAATGTTCAACGTTATTTTTAGGTGGGCACTTGTCCAAATGACGTTACTTACGACAACATGAGATAACAAAACTCTAGCTCACCTATTTATGCAAAGAATGTTGAACAAGAGTTTCAGTTTCGTTCCATTTGTTGAGCTCTCATTATTATATTAGCCATAGAGAGCTAAGTGAAGTGAAAAAAGTGAAGATACAATGTATATCAATCCAATGAATGTAATAAGACTTATCACCTTTCAAGCATTAGATCTTCCTGATAGTCCGGTTAACAACGATGAAGTAGAGTTGACAGAGAAAATAGAACAACTGTTAAAAGACGCCATGAACGAGTTTAATCATCTGGAAATTGTTGACGATACTACATTAGACTTTCAAGAACCATTCAAAGATTTAGTAGTGGAAGCTGTGGAGGACAATGACGAATGGAGTGCTGGAGTAGCTCAACTTGATTCTATGACTTGTTCCGACGATGAAGAAAATTTGAGCTATGACTACAAACGCAGAGCCGTTGAATATTGGAGAAGTGCTAAGACAACAAAAAATTTAAAAATAGAGACGGTCCAAAATAAATTCAAAAAAGTAACATCAGTGCGCCAGTTGCGACGTTGGGCTCACCAAATAAATCGAGGAGGAACCTACACGATGTTGATATCCGAAGATGGGCTTTACGAGGAAAACAATTGATTGGAAATGAGGATATTCGTTTTCGGGCTTCACATGCATGGATACATAAATTCAAAAAAATTCATCGTATAACTAGCAGGAAAATAAATAAATTTATTTCAAGAAGGACCCTAGAATCAAACGAAACATTGCAAAGTGATGCAGATAAATTTATTTCTGAAGTTCAATTAAAAATCGGACAGTACGGTTTACAAAATATTTATAATTCTGACCAAAGTGGATTCCAATTAGAAATACATTCAGGACGAACATTAGCGGAAGAAGGTACGAAACAAATAGAATGCGTCGTACAATCCATTTCGGCGACAACACATAGTTACACGATTCAGCCGACAATACCAGGAGATGGAAAACTCCTATCCCCGCTTTTGATAGTCTTGAAAGAACCATCTGGACGATTGAGGCCAATAGTAGAAAAAAATATTTTTCGACCAGCGAATGTCTTCATAAGTGTTTCCAAATCTGGCAAACTCACATCAGGTATATTGCAATTTTGTATTTTTGAGATATCGAAAGGGATCTTGAATATGGAAAAATGTTATATATGATATGTTCAATTTACATTCCCGTGCAGAACACTTCAAAGTATGGCTTAAAGAAGTTTTCTTTCCGAACGTTGGTGAGAAGAGTATTCTATTGATCGATTCTTGGAGTGGACATTGCCCCGAAGCTGTTAGCGGAGTCACACCACGTAATCAGCAAGTCATCACAATGATTATACCAAAAGGCACAACAGGAAAAATTCAACCACTCGACGTGTACGGATTTAGAATCTGGAAAAATTATGTTAAACACTTTTCGGACAGTATCATGTTGATGGACTATGATTTAGATTTGCACTTAAGGAACAATATAATCAAATTACAATCCCTTGTACATAATCAATTGTCTTCTCCGAGGTACGAAAATTTGTTTCGATATGCTTGGTTCAAAAGTGGTTACATAAAAGAACGACCTGAACATTTTGAAAATCCGGTCGAACTCGCTTATGGGACGTTATCGCAGTCCCAATGTGAAATTGAAGGCTGTACAAATGTAGCTGTAGTGAGATGTTCTTGGTGCAAAAAATCACTTTGTTTTAAACATTTTTTCGAAGAATACCACTTCTGTTCTACATATAACCATTGAATTTTACACTAAACGAGTAAAGTAAAAATAAACCCAATAAAACAAATTTATTTATGTATCATGATTCGATTGTATGTGCCATGCTTAAAATTTGTATTCCAAATGAAATAAAACAGAATTCTGATCTATACAAATTTCAATTTGATTCATATTAAGCCGGAAATGCAAACAAATTTAAATATAGCCAAAAACAGACAGTGTAGAGAAATTATCACATGTGAGATGAAAGCAACAATAATTAATCTCTCAACTGCTAATAGAAATATTGTCAGAGGCTTGAAAATGAGTGCATAAAAGTAATGAGATAGTTCTCGAGATAGAAAAAAATGGTTTCCATATCAAAAATAAAAATCATCTTTTTGGGGTGTTTAACCCCTTAAGCTTTTTTTTTGAAAAATCCAAAAACACGTCAACTTCATTTTTTGTTGTTCTTCAATTTGGTTTTTGTTTCATCAAAATCGGTTAATAACTTTTCTTTGTACATGAAAATTAAAACGGTCACAGGGTGGTTCACCCCCTTAAGACAGGGTTGCTCGAAAAGGTGAACGTGTGTTTTTCATTACTCGACATAAGGAATGTCATGGATCTGGTTTTATTCCGATCCGTACACTCTTTCTATTTGAAACAGCTCACCGACCCTCTAATATGCCCAACTTTGAGGGTTGATTTCACCCCTTAAAACCCCGTGACCGCCGATAAAAAAAAAGACGTGTCTCTTATTTTTCGATGGACTACAACATATCAAATTTTCGTCGAAATCGGAGGGGGACACCTCGCATACTTTCCTTGTTAGTGTTGCGCAATTTAATGCAAACTCTTTGCTTGGATATATCGATCTGATTAGAGGGCATATTAAATCGGAAGCCTACCATATAATATCTATATCCGAGACATGGTTGCATTCTGGCATCACAAATGACCTTGTGTTATTAGAAGACTACTTTCTGATTTGTCATGATCGGTACTTAAGTAAGGGTGGTGGTATTGCCTGCTATATACACAATTCTCTACATTGCAAAGTTCTCGCTGTATCTGGGAACTCCGTCCTTAACGCGCCTGAATTTATAGTCTTAGACTTGCGTTGTGCTGCAGGTGAACCACTGCTGTTCATCTCAGTTTATCGTCGTCCGAAAGGGCTTCTCTTTAAGGCATCTTCTCACTTTAAGCGCCTCAAAAATAGGCTGTTTTTGCGATTTTTTTTCGAGGATTTTTGCTTAAAATTATGGGATAAAACGGATCCTATGTAATAAACACATCTTTCAAGTACATGAAAAAATTTTTTTTTAATTTTTTTAAACAATTATTATAATACATCAGTAGCATCGAAAAACCCGTGTAAAAATGTTATGGTCGTGGCTTGTTGATGGTATCTCCGAGACGGGTCGTCTGAAACAAAAAAATAAAACTGTTTTAGATTCAGTATGTCAGTGGCTACAGCGCATATCATCAGATTTTTGATATTCGCGAAAATAACAAAATGGCGCACGTTTTTCGAAAAAGTAAAAAAAAACCACCATTTTTTTGCAGTTTTTTGTAAAAAAAAAATTCTTAAAATCAAAATTTCAAAAATCTGATGATATGCGCTATAGCCATAACTATGAAGCATATGTCATTCAAATTTCATGACAATCGGCCGGATAGTTTCCGAAATTTCATCAACAAAGCACCGAAAAACCTTGTTTTGAGATAACTGCGTTTAAAGTTTTGGTTGCAGAAAAATCATGAAAAAACCTTACCTCGGGTTAATCAGCGATGCCTGCTCCATACAATGGACCTTCCGATTCTTCGTAGAAGGTGTGTTCGTCCAAAATAGCTTCCCTTCGTCTCGACCTAGTCTCTTTTGAAGCGTTAGAGCTGCGGCGGTTCCCTACGCGTACGCGATCACTGTCGCGTTTCTCGGCGTATTGAACGGCGATAGGGCCTAGTTTGACACCCATCACCTCCAAAATTTTTAAAACAGGTTGTAGCCCTTCGTTATAAATGCATGCCGCTGTTTGGCAAGCAATTTCCACGGTTTTTCTTCCCGTAAAAACGTGTTTCGGCGCCATTGCCCAGACACAGCTGTTGAAACACTCGTTGTTATTTTGGGTATTTCCTCCGAGGCATCGTTCCAGTAACTCGTCCTTCGTCAGTTCTTCATAGATCGGTTTCAAAACCTCTTGAACATCATCAGCTAGAGCAGGAGGATGTTTAAAAGTTTCTATCTGATTGTTTTTCACTGCTTTCTTGTACTTGCACCATGAGTCTGAACAATACGTATGCTGTGGGTTGCTGTCGGTTGAAATTTTATGATAGTATCCTGCCCAGATCTCCCTGCGCATATCTTCGACAGAATTCAGGTTTCTTCGAATTGCCAATGAGTAATTTGTTGATAATTCTGTCATCAATTTTATTGTTAAATCTTGGGTTTTTACGACAGGAACTTTTTTTATAACAACTTTTTTTTTTTTTACTACAACTTTCTTGGCTGCTTTTTTCTTTGGTGAAGGTTTTTCAGCGTCTTTCTTTGCAGCTTTTCTCTTTTGTGTAAGAATTTTCTTAGCGTCCTTAGCACGCTTGAAAATTCTTTTCGCAACGTGTAATACGCACTCCAACTTCTTAACCACAAAGTCTTCACCATACGGTGCTGTATCGAACAATATTTTAAAAGTTTTAGTGTCGCCATCACCGATGTAAAAACCGTAGTGCACAGCAAATTTTTCGAGTGATCGCAAAAACATCTCACATATACCGTCAACCTCCATTTTTCCAGAACTACCTGAATGATTAGCACTACAAACTAGTTTGTGCTTTTCATACCACTGTGCATATTCGATCGTGTCTTTCATACCTTTTTTCGATTCACAGCTTTTGCAGTGACTCGACTTCACAACGACGTCTGCAATTTTTTTACTGTGTTTATATATTAATGACACGATTCCAATAAGAGAAGAAAATCCTCTTTTCTGCCAGGAACCGTCACCTGAAACGGTTAAAACGTCTTCGGGTTCTCCGTGTTGAGCGTTCAACAGTTTTTCTTCTTTGACAGACTTGCTCGTCACTATATCGAACACACTTTGCACTGCGATGGCGATCGAATTGAGTATTTGATAATAAACGGTGGAATTGATTCCATGTCCCAGTTCCATGAGCCCACAAAACGTATTGATACCACTCAATCCAACACCAATCAAACGCATAACGTACACTAAACGACGATTGATTTCGTACCCAGTTGAGATTAATGGGCATGAGTTAATATATTTTTCTCCGCAATCACAAGTCACACAAATTTTGAAACCGAGTCCTCGCTGACCGTACTTTGTAAAAGAAACATCTTTGTTACAAACTTTACACTTCACATATTGTTGTAATGTAGAAAAAACAAGAAAAAACTGAATAATACTATATCCAGCCGTTGGATCGATGTGTACATCGAAACTTGTATCGTCCGATTTTTTTAATTTTGCTGCACTCGCACTAGCATGACTCGTATCTGCTTCAGACTGGTGTGGAAGCACTCCACGAAATTTTCTTTTTTTAGATTTCGAACTTGGACGTCGCCACGTGGCACTTTGTTGCGAAGTCTTTTTATCCATTATAACAATCCTGAGCGCAGAGATGTTGCCGTTACGAAGTTTCAAATTAGACTGATGAAATAACAGTTTAGCATCGTTGCCGAGTGATTTTCTTTTGAAAAATGCACGTGTTAAGGTCTTATTACATGAGTATAGACCCGAAAACAGAATATACCTAAGCAAGGGGTACTACATTAACAAAAGAACACGGCTATTCAATTGTATAGAGTCAGATATACAGGGACCGTCCGAGCGGCGTGAAAGGGATCGCCGGGTACTCTCAGGTAGTCACCTAACGGTCGCCAAAAAATGTAGTTAGACTCGTCCGATCTTTATGAAATTTCGAGATGACATTTTTGAAGATATGTACTTTCAAAATTAAAAAAAAAAAAAAATCGATTTTTTTAAATTTCCAAAGTGAGAAGACGCCTTAATGATCTCAGTGATGTTATATCTCGATTCTCATTTGCGTATCGAAATATTATCATAGGTGGTGATCTTAATTGTGACTTATTAAAGAATCACTTTGAGGCTACATACCTTAGAAATTTTGCGGAAAAACATTTTTTACATATAGTTAACTATTGAAATTGCGCTATGGCTTCGACAGTCAGGCACCAGCGTCTAGGTGTATTGTGCGACGTAATATTAAGTCATTCAACAATGAAACATTCTCAGCTGAGCTTGCGAACTCTGCACTATATAATTCGTTGTTGCAATCGGCTGGTTTCAGTAATGGTGACTGTATCGAT
The DNA here is from genome assembly GCA_959613375.1 of Heteropelma amictum. Taxonomy (NCBI): domain Eukaryota; kingdom Metazoa; phylum Arthropoda; class Insecta; order Hymenoptera; family Ichneumonidae; genus Heteropelma; species Heteropelma amictum. Next base: position 846,190 of record OY390729.1, read on the forward strand.
GAAGCTGTTAATGTTTTGGCAACAGCACTAACAGCGGCAATGGACCGTACTGCGCCACTAACTAACTTTACACCGAAACGTCACCATGCACCGTGGCTAACTCATACACTTCGTCAGCGTATTAAGATAAAAGCAACGCTATATAAAAAAGCAAGGCGTTCGTCGTGTGCGCTAGCATTTGCGATTTTCAGATACTATCGTAATAATCTTACCAAGGATTTACGTGCTGCAAAGGATGATTATCTCATCCGGCGTTTTGAGGGACTGCATGGTATGAATGAGGTATGGCGCGAGCTAGCAACCTTGGGCCTTATCAAATCAAAGAACGCCTCTCCATTTAATTTCTTTACGCTTGATGAGCTAAATGAATATTTTGCTAGTATAGTGAATCAAGCTGAAATTATAGACCTCAGAGACCTGGTGCTTAATTTTAGCCCAGGACGATTTGCGCCACTATCGACGCAATTTCGGTTTGAGCCGGTGTCGGTAGCGTATACTGAGACTCTTATTAAGACTTTGACCACTTCCTCTCTTCTCGCCGGACCGGATAATCTTTCTCTGTTTGCGACTCATAAAGCTCTCCCGTCAATCGCCTCGATACTTTCCCTTCTTTTCAATGAAGGATTTCGACTGTCTCATGTTCCGTTGATCTGGAAGCGCGTATTTATCTGGCCATTGCTGAAGGTTAATATCCCTACGTCGCCCTCGGATACACGCCCGATTGCAAATCTGAGCTCGATTGTAAAAGTTTATGAAAAAATTGTCTATGATCAATTGTATGCCTATATTGAAAGCCGAGGATTATTATGCCCGTACCAATCTGGGTTTAGAAAGGGTTACAGTACGCAAACCGCGTTACTGAAGGTTTGTCAAGATACGCGTAAAGCTGTTGATGATAGGTGTGTCACTATCCTCCTTCTCTTCGACTTTACTAAAGCTTTTGATACGGTCCCCCACGACAAACTTATCTGCAAGCTTTTAGATTTCGGCCTTTCGATGTCCACTCTTCTATGGTTTGCATCTTATCTTAGTTACCGTTATCAGGTTGTCAAGGATGACGTTGGCAACATCGCCAGGTGGGCCCCGATACACTGTGGCATTCCACAAGGTTCGGTACTTGGTCCTTTATTATTTTCGCTGCACATTAATGATATTGGCAGTCAACTTCGCTATTGTCGCTATATTGTTTATGCAGATGATACTCAAATATACCTCAGTTGCCCGGTGTCTAAGCTCTCGGAGGGTGTTGAGAGGGTCATGGTTGATGCAAATATCATAGCTGCGTATGCTAGGGAAAACTCCCTCAAACTAAATACGGCGAAGTGCAAATCTCTCATTCAAGGTAGTCGTGCTTATCTATCCAAGAATGACTTTGCAACACTTCCTAAGATAGCAATTGAGGGCTTCCATCTGCCTTTTGTTGATCATATTTGCAACCTGGGTGTCGTTATGTCTTCTGATCTGTCGTGGTCCAGGCATGTTGCTCGTATTACCACAAAAATCAATAATGTGCTTTACAAATTGAAACACCACAGAAATTCGTTACCGAAGCAGCTACGTATCACCTTGGTTCGGTCGCTGGCTTTTCCGCACTTTGATTACTGTTGTCTAGTTTATAATGATCTTACAGATGAGCAAAATATCAAACTACAAAAGCTGCAGAATATGCTGGTCCGTTTTATTTTCGATCTTCGCCGGGACGTGCATATCACTCCATATCGTAGAGAACGTGGTTTTTTAACTGTACGAATGCGTAGAATGTATATGATGGGTGTGATGATGTTTCGTATTGTGAAGGGCCTAGCACCATCGTATCTTCTCGAACTTTTTCCCAGAGCTAGAGACTCGTCTAGACCAATACGAGGCCACATGACCAAATGTTTCGACATTCCTCTGCATCGCACAGCAACGTTACACAATTCTTTTGCCTTTTGCGCTGCCTACTTTTGGGAATCGCTACCAAGTGAGTTGACCTCAATTTTAACAATCAGTCGATTTAAGGAGCGCCTTAGGTCCTACCTTTTTGATCGGGACGTGTAAATCGTTCAAATGGTTTCCTGCAAGACAGACGTTTCTGCACCTACGGTTGAGTGAATAGAGCTATGTACTAGTGTCTAGTGTCTAGATTTAATATATAATAGATTAGATTAGATTTAATACCTATTATTAAGTAAGTACTGCTGATAAAGTGTGTTTGCGATTCGGCCTCGCTGGTAATGTGCGATTGTGGTATGGCCTCGACTGCCGTGATTTGTCAGTAATTGTTGGCTTTCATGGTTTGAGAGAAGAGCCACCTTTTTGTATTAAAATAGTGAGTAACAATGAACTATACCATTGCCCGATAGTGTCACTAGGGCATAAGAATAAATTCAATTCAATTCAATTCAATTCCCTTGAGCCTGGTACTTCGGTCTTTTATCGAGAAATATGCTGCGCTCGCATTATTTGTCTCTCTTTCTCTCCCTCTCTCTCTCTCTCTCTCTCTCTCTCTCTCTCTCTCTTGCGCTTGATGGTTCGGTCTTTCGTTGAGAAATATGATTGAAAAAACTTTGCTTGTTGCTGAACAGGGCATTTGTAGCATCATAGCGGCGCCTTTCTCGACGTGTGTTTCCGCAAAAGTTTACAATAAATCAACGTTTGATATATACAACGACGGAGTCGCAAGACACGGGCTGTCAAATTTAAAAAAATTCGCGCACACACACACACACACACGCACGCACATACACACACACAAAACCGTACGCCGATAAACACGATCAATTATCGCACCGATAAAAAAGATCAACGCTTGATCGCTTGATCAAAATTTACGTAAGATACAACAGTATTTTTTTCATTCACGAATTAAGATTTTTTCCAATTTATGACGGTCATATCGGGTCCGCCGTCTTGAATTCCAAAAATCCGTCATCAGTATATGAAACTACGTCCAGAATTGCTTGTTGCAGGGCTTTTGTGCGTGTATTTACGAAAAAATCTATAATATGTATGGTTTTAAAGTCGCCATATTGGATCTGCCATCTTTAGAAATATTGGATTTATCAGTGCATGTTCGGGAAGGTACTGCTAATTGAAAAAATTAATTTTCAGAGGATAACAATACATGCCCCATTGATTTTTACCGACAGATTTGATGAAAACTCATATTCCACACAATTTTCTACGAAATCCGCCATTTTGAAAAGGTTTCAGGGTATGTGAGTTTGGGGAAATTTTTTTTTTATAGTCTAACTCTGCTTTTTTATAGTCTAACTCTGACTTTTATAGTCGAACGTGCACCAACGTTCATGGTTACATGTCGATTTTCACTTCAAAACCATCAAAAAAAAATATTAACAATAACCAATTTTAATGTTTGGGTATGTTACGGATCAACGAACGCGGTCTAATTTCTCATCATCGCCCAATTAACATTGCCCAACCGTGAGAGGGCATCGCCCGATCGCTTGCAGCATTTCAACAGCGCGAGCGCTGACACTTCCGAGTACAGCGAGAGTTTCGACAGGGGCGAGCAGACCAATTTCAAAACCCGCAATTGCAAAACCTGAACCTTGCAAATTCCAATCGTCCGATAAAGTCATCGTCCGACGAAGTCGTCAACCCCTGTCGCAATCACCCCCACGAGCATCTTCAGGAGTAACTTTACCGAGTCAATAAAACACGCCACCGGTGTGCGGCCATTTTAGTCTTGATTCGACATTCGAGAGATCGGTAAGAAGGTTTCACTCCTTAGTGGCAAGTCCGCTCGCGTACTTAGGTTCTCGTGGGTGTGGTTGGTTATTACTTTCATAACCATCGTACCGGCAGTGACAAGAACTGCCAAGAACAAGACAAGAACAAAAAATCAGACTTGGTCTCAAGAGTTGAACAGAGCATTACATGCTATCTCTTGGAAATCGAAGTCCAGTGCACAATAATGTCACAAGCCCGAATTACGGCATCACCTACGTGGAAGCAGTGTACCGACAAGGACGATCTGGCCCTGGTTGTAAGACGGTCTCCCGGTACGCGAACGAACAGAAGGGATTCGTATCAGAGCTAGAGTTAAAAAAACTCTGCGATACTCAGGGAGTACGAAGGCGAAAGCCTGAGGAAATCGAGGACTCGCACGGTCTTGAACAACTCGAGACACAGAAGCACCGTGCACGAAAGTGTCACACGCTCGATTTACGGCATCACCTACGTGGAAGTAGTGTACCGACGGGGACGATCTGGCCCTGGTTGTAAGACGGTCTCCCGGTACGCGAACGAACTGACAGAGATACGTCTTCGAGTTAGAGTTTGGGAAAGGCCCTACGATACTCAGGGAGTACGAAGGCGAAAGCCTGAGGAAATCGAGGACTCGTAGGGTTTTGAACAACTCGAGACACGAATGCACACCGTGTACTAACTCTTCGTGAGTTAATATTTGTGGGGATCGTTATTCCGAGTGTTCCCGGCGTACTGTAACCACGACGATTACTGAAGGCTCTAGGGAGTACTTACCTGTGAAGGAAGTAAAACAAAGGGATCAGGAAAACGTGCGAACGGCTACGAGAATCACACGAGGGATTTACGAAAGCCACGTTTTCGACAGCTGTCAAAGTCAGCTGTGTGGGAGAAAAACAGGTGCAGAGACGAGAGAGAGAGAGAGATAGATAGGAACAAACAAGGAGGACGTATGAATACACAGCACACGAGACGGACGTGACGTAACAACACACACACATCACCAACACAGGACGACACTACACTACACACTGAACACCGTGAGTTTTTACCAATATTAAAAAGAATCTCGCCGATCGAGATCCCGAAAAAGTGACAGGTGCACGTCACCTCAATAGCGCAGATGGCGCCATTTTGTGTTCCGATCGCAGCCGGGCGAACAACGCGACACTCGAGTTGCGCGATAGATCTCTTCATAACGTGCGAAACATTTCGATGTATTAAGGCGACTGCTCGGCAGTACACGGCGGGCGAGTTTCCGTCATCTGCCAAACGAGTGCGCCATAGACGCTCCAAGGTCATCGGACCAACGCGCGTAACCTTTGAAAGCGTTAAGGCGGACCGCTCGCCAGTGCGCGACCAACGTGTTTCAGTAAAATTCCGTCCGAGGGCAGTACGTACGCTCCAAGGTCACCAGACCCACGCGCGAACATTTTGATAAGAGAAAGGGGGCACCGTGCTCACCCGGTTCGAAAGCTGCTGCGTTTCGCAAGAGAGAGGGGGCGCTGCGAGCGTTTCTTTGCGAGCCACACATAACCGCGCGACGATTTTAAAATTATATAGAGTCACGAGAACCGATTTCCGAACCTTGTTAGTAGTTTAAGTATACGAATAAGATTAGTACGTTGTAACGTATGTTGTTTTCGGTTACACTTAAATTTATATGTTCGGACTCGATCAGGGAGTAGATTAATTTAACTTCCGGTAAAATTCGTAAAACAAGATATATTCTTAAATAAATGGTGTGTGTACAGTGTTTTCTAGGTTGTCTCTAGGTGTAACGGTGAGTATCTCGCAGATTTTCCTTCTTACAGCTGTTTGTTTACTACTAATCTTAATCCGATGCTTAAAATACTAACAATAGATCGTCTTTTGTGACTCTATATAAATTCAAATCGTTGCGCGGTTATGTATGGCTCGTGGTGAATCGCTCGCAGTGCCTTCTCTCTTCTGGCAACGCAGCAACTTTCGAATCGGGTGAGCACGGTGCCCTCTTTTTCTCTTCAAATCGTTCGCGCGTTGGTCCGGTGACCTATGGATACTTGTGCTGCCCTCGTACGGCGCTTTATGGAGACTCGTTGTCGCGAGCCGGCGCGCGGTCCGCCGTACGCTTTCAAAGCGTTCGCGCTTTGGTTCGCTGACCTTGAAGAGTCTGTGCTGCCCTCGTGCGGCCTGTGGCGGAAGCTTACGAATCGTGTCGTCGAGATCGCACTCAATAGCCTTAATAATTCGAAAAGTTCGCGCCTCGGGGCTCGATCTACCGCGCAACTCGCGTGTCGCGTCGTACGCTCTGTTGTATCTAGAATACAATATGGCGCTGTCTCCGTGATCGAGGTGACATGCACCTGACCGGTGAGATTTCTTTTTAGTGTTTGTATTATTTGTAAAACTCACTGTGGTTTTGTGTGTGTCGTGTGGTGTAATGTCGTTCTGTGTTGGTGATGTGTGAGTGTGCTGTCACGTAACGTCCGTTTTGTATACTGTGATGTGAACTTGTACGTCCTCCTTGTTTCTCCTGTCTCTCGCTCTCTCTCTCTCACTCTCTCGTCTCTATACCTATTCTTTCTCCCTCACAGCTGATTTTGACAGCTGTCAAACAACGTGGTTTTACGTCAATCCCTCGCGTGATTCTTGTAGCCGTTCGCACGTTTTCCTGATCCCTCGGGTTTCCTTCCTTCACAGGTAAGTACTTCCTTGAGCCTTCAGTAACCGTCGTGGTCACAGTACGCCGGGGACGTTCGGAATGACGATCCCCACAAACATTGACTCACGAGGAGTTAATCTCCGTTGTGCCTACGTGTCTTCGAGTCGTTCAAAACGATACGAGTACTCGATTTCCTCAGGCTTTCGCCTTCGTACTCCCTGAGTATCGTACAGTTTTTCCTGTACTCTGACTCGAATACGTATCACTGTCCGTTTGTTCGCGTACCGAGAGACCGTCTTACTGCCAGGGCCAGATCGTCCTCGTCGGTACACTACTTCCACGTAGGTGACGCCGTAAATCGAGCGTGTAACACTTTCGTGCACGGTGCTTCTGTGTCGCGAGTTGTTAAAGACTGTGCGAGTCCTCGATTTCCTCAGGCTTTCGCCTTCGTACTCCCTGAGTATCACAGAGTTTTTCCCAAACTTTAACTCTGATACGAATCACTGTCCGTTCGTTCGCGTACCGAGAGACCGTCTTACTGCCAGGGCCAGATCGTCCTCGTCGGTACACTACTTCCACGTAGGTGATGCCGTAATTCGAGCTTGTGACACAATTGTGCACTGGACTTCGATTCCCAAGAGTATTTAGCATGTAATGCTCTGTTCAATTCCTGAGACCAAGTCTAAATTTTCGTTCCCAGCTCCCTTATTTATACCCAGATTTTATTGTTTAACTATCCCTTCCCTTCGTATCATTTGTTGAAATTAATATTGTTAATTTTTGCCCTTCCCTCAAATTACCCCCAAATTGTCGTTTCTGTGTGTTTCGGTGCTTGTGTTTGTCGATTTTTATGTCTCTGTGTTGTGTTCGTGATTGTTGAGTATTAATGTTTATAAATGTTACGTTTTTGGTGTTTTCGGTTTCGTATTCGCTGTCAGCTGTCGTTGTTGTGTTGGTGTGTATTCGTGTGTGTGTTTTGTTTATGTCTCGGTCGTTGACCCGAGATCATCTGTTTGAACTGTTTTGATCCATAATAATTTCGGTTGTTGTTTTTCAGAGCACAACTCGGTCGTTCACCCCGAAACTTTGACGGTTGTGACCAGGAAATCAAGGGGGGGTCGGAATATATGAGACGTTTGACGTTTCAACGTAAGCAGCGCGATTATAAAGCGAACAACGGGATAAATACCTACCGTTACATCAAGACACAAACAACAAAACATTGTACACAGATTAGTTATTCAAGAATACATCTTGTTTCACCCATTTTTACCTGAAGTTAAATTAATCTACTCCCTGATCGAGTCTGAACAAATAAATTTTAAGTGTAACCAAAACTGGATACGTTACACAATATCCCGATCGGCAATTTTCAATGAGAAAATGGATTTCCAATTCCCGCTGATGATTCGCGAACCGCATTGACGGTAATGAGAGGAAAGTCTTATAAAACACGCGACGTCGTTTATTTTCAATCAGTGCCATTAATATCGCGAACCTCAGAGCACGAGTAAAATGGAAAATAATGGTCAAAAATTGGAAGAGAGTCGGCGGTGTATATCGCCTCATCTCTTCAGAAATGTAATATACAGCTTAAATATTTCTTTCGAAAAAATAATCACTTTAGTTTCATTACTTTCACACCGGTAGTAAAAATATCAACGAATTCTTTTACCAGTATAACGTTTAGCACTGCAGAATGGGGGGAATTTAAAATCGGAAATTACCCGATACTTCGCGGCTCGCGGCTTGGAAGCTGAAAATATGCATCGAAAACGCTTCGATGCATATTTCGAAGCGAGTAAATGCATCGATGTACATTTACAACAATTACAACGCAAGTGCTCTGTTATGAATCTGTGTATGGCTACCGTATTAGCGTATACAGACGAACGCTTTCGCGCGGAAAATAATTTGAATCGTGCTGCAGTTATAAAATTTCTGGAATCACTAGAAAACATCAACATGATTATGAAACGAGCCCGTAACGCCTCACTCAAAGACTCTTCGGAATTTGAGTCGTATCTTCTAAACATAGTTATATTTGAAATAGCGGCAGTGTTTCGCGAAAAACTTTGAGAATGTACAAAAACGTACATCCCTCTCGTTAATAATTGAATAAATAATACGTATAGTTGTAGACTGTAACTATGATGTCAGTGTAATAATCAATAATAAATATAAAAAAAAGTAAATTAAAATTATTAATCGTACCTGGAATGAAAATAATTTCTTCTATTACCGAAAAAAATAATGTCGACCGTGTGTGTGTGTGATATGATTCCTCACAACTTTTCCTGATAATATAATGTGTTTACTCATAAAGTGTGTTTTTTTATGAATCGTTTGTACATCGTTTTGATGCGTTTCTACATTTCTCATTTTCATTTTCATAACACTACAAGATGACACTGCAAATGAAGTAAAACGGAAAAATCATTAGTTTACAAATTAATCACTCATTATCATAAATTGTAAAAATGTCATAAAGAAACAAAATATATATCATCATACAGCGCAGGTTGTTTTTGTTTCGCCTTTTCTTTAAATCCAGAGATCTGGCAGCATTTTGACACCAAAGAATAAAAACAAATGTATAAACTGACGCCAAAGACCGGACACGGATATTATACAGCAAAATGGGCTTCCAGCTGTGAAACAAAAATTTGAATCACGTACATTTCCGACCCCGTTGTCCTAATCGAAAACTTCATGACATTTGACCTATTCAATGAGATGTTTCTCTTTGCATTAAGTCTAGTTGAAGCATCATTCGTTCAGCCGATATGTTCAAAATCAATAACATTCAGGTTAGCATGATTTAAAAAAATGGTAAAGGACTTTTTTACTCAAAATTCCGTCACAAATCTTCCCTCACGGTATTGCAGATCATTCGTGGGTCACCCTGTATATAACACATTTTCTAACGGCATGTTGCATAGTTATATTTTAATCATTAATTGGCAATTTCTAATATTGTCGTTGGTGATGATTTTTATTGCAACTCAATAATTTAAATAAGCCGTTTACGGCATGCTGTTAAAGTTATGAACTCTACTTATTGAGTCACGACCTTCCTTCTTTTTTGTTTTATTTTGTGACTAAATGACAGTTTTCATCTGAATGCTCTAACGCGATTACTCTGAATCATCAATTTCCAGTAATTATATACGTGATGGATAACGATATTTTTTGTAAATTGATAAGTAAAACAGTTTCGCAAAAACCCTGTATGGCAGTGCGGGGGAGCGCACTAATACATTAAAGGGTTGACATCGATACCACGAGTTGCTACGCACCAATACGAAAAGCGTCCTTGCGAAGAGATTGTTGTTGTTTGTCGGTAGCAAAAATAGTGTTATTTTATAGATTTTCTAATACAAAATATTCTATGATAAAGAAAATACATTAATTGTAACAATCGCAACAAATGCAAAAATGAAACAATTTCAAACGAAACACATAGGCATTTCACACCGATTTAGTGTGAAATGCCTCATCTATAAAGTGCTTTGATATTTTGCATCAGTGGTGTCTAAAAAGATTAATTTAAGAAACATTTATCATTCTCGTTCCAGATACAACCGAATACCGAACGGAGTCCTTGTCTCATTCAGTGCCAAGGAAAAGGTTGTAAAATGTCTCAATGTTGTTTGAAAGAAGGGTCGAACGAGGATCATCATATTGAGACTTCTCATCACGTACAACAAACAGTGAAGGAGAAAATAATGTCCCCGATGTCATCAAAGATTGAAAGTACAAAACTTAAACGTAAAAATAGTGAAAATATGCAGTCTGTTATCGAAGATGCATGCTGCAAAACACCACCAAGTTGCTCGACGAATCACCACAAGAGCTGTCCGGAGAACTGTATTCTCGCGATGAACGTAGAAATTATTGAAACAATTATAGATGACAATTGTGTAGATCAAAATATTAATGCCTTTCTAGAATTGTGATAAACATCCAACATGTGTATCTATTTGTTTGAAGAAAAATTACCAACCGAGGCAAATTTTCTTTGAGAATTGTAAAGAATCCTTGTCATGTTTACCTAAAGAAAATTCATTGTATAACATCAATAATATGGAAGAATGTCAAATAACTGTGCTGTGGATGTATTATTGAAGTTATGATTTCGTGATTAGAGTTGTCAATCCCAAGGTTGACTATTCAGAGAAGTCCAAAGCTCGATACAAATGTAACGAGTGGCGAAATTTTTACCCGTACTTTGTTGCTAAAGTAGCGAGCTTCTAAGTGATTCAATATTTTCGATTCGAGTAGCGAAATTTTTCTCCACACTTTTGTTCTCGATACTCGATACTTTTGTCACGGGTAAATTTTTTCGATACTCGACACGTTTGTAAAGAGTAATGATGCTTTCGTATCGAGATGCGAAATTTGTCCCGATGTTCGATATTTTAGGAGAAAACAGTAATGTTTTAGTGGAATTAATGATGTTTGTACGAATTACCAATATGGCATTAAACCGTTTAGAGGGTTCCAAAAAGGGATGAAATTCTGAGTTGATTCATACAAGCATATATGGGCCTCTGATGTACCCCTGATTTACAGTACTCCCTCTCTAATTCGTTCCTCTGCAATGCAACGATTCCCCCCATTTAAGGACAAGAGCTTCGCTTACTGTTTCTGACAGTTCTGACCCATACCCATGCTGACAGCGGACCTGCGACGGGATTACTGGGAATGAAATTATACTAACCTACATATATCAGGATGACATGTTAAGGATGATAATCGGACGGGTCGCAGGTGATTTTTGAAAAAAATTTTTTCAACTTTTCGATAAAAAATATGGTGATCATCGGAAAATAATAGGTTTTGCAGCACAAAAGTGGCCACTATGGAAATAATGTGAAAACACATTTTTTTTTCATAGGAACAAAGTAGACTGTATTCTGAATACTGAACATACGCCACATTTTTTTTTGAGTATCGCATCATTGAGAAAGGTTATGTCAATGTAACGTCGAAACGCACTTAGCCTCTCGGCTAATAGACTGGTTGGGGATCTTTGAGGCGTGCTAATAAAAGTGGAAACGTCGTGTTGGATTTTACTTGACTCGAAGAGCCTATATTTTAGAAAATAAATTAAAGATATTACAACTAAAACAATTAATGGACTTACAGTTTGGAGCGTGTTCGAAAATTGACTGACAGTACTGTCAGTACTAGATTTCCGTTCTAAAATGCTTTTCAGCACGACTGACAGAACTGAAACGTATCACCATTTGGGTGGACATTGGTCCTAGGGGATTACTGACTTCCGGCTGTCGAGACTGCCAGCAGCGAGGTAGTGCACCATGCAGGCTATACCGTGAGTATTGCATATGGCCGCCTTCAGTGGTTATTGTGGGTAGACAATTTTAATAGCACAATAAGTGTTGTGAGTAGAACAATTACAAATGGAAAGCCTGATAGCGCAAGTTATCGACGATCAGATTGGAATAGTCTATGCGGTCGATTTAACCGTTGCACAAATGTATCAGGCGCAGACCGATAAGTGAACCTCTTTTTTCATCTCAACTAAAACATAGACAAGATTTTATCGTAATTATTTGAAAATATCTACGATTTACTTTGATTTGTTCAAATTATTATTTAATCATTTCAGAAGACTAATTTATTTGAAAATACCTACGATTTTTTTTAAAAACAACTTATTTAAAAACGATTAAATCAGTTAAAAATTATTACGCTTTGATTGTCAAGTTGCAGATAAATCGTTCATCGAGAATATTATCGTTGGCCTAAGAAATGGAACAGTTCCGTTCCGTTCAACGAGTCGGGTGCAGGATGAGGTACCAGACAAGGAGCCTGATGAGGTACCGGGCAAGACAGAGGACGACAGCAGAATGAGCTCAGAGGAATGTACAGGTAAAGTGTGTGACGGATTTTTTTTCTCCCGCGCACATTCTTCTTGGCCTCGAACCCAGTGAAGCCAGATCGCGCGTAGAACTTACCCTCTCTCTAGTCCCCTGCGCGCCCACCACACAATCAAAGAAGCGCGTGTCCGTGAGCAAGGACGCTCGGACGCCGTCGGAAAGAGCCGAGCGCGGTCGAGAAACTTCGAGCGGGCCTTCGGCAGCTACACTAACACATAGACGCTGAGCACGTTCATGTGGCGCGTAAGAGACTAGAGAGAGGGTAACCTCTACGCGCGATCTGGCTGCTGGCTTCTGGCTGCACTGCTCGCTTCGCACGACTCGCGCGTGACGTCACCCGACGGCCCGCGCGAGCTCTTCCAATAAATTGTTCTAATAAATGCATTATAATCCCTATGAAGAAGCGGAATCATATTTATGTTATTAAATTATATTAATTCTTATACTTTTATCGAGGGATAAAGCAACAAAACAGCAAACGAATATAAGCCAATCATCTATCCGGCCGCGATACACAAGTACGAGAATGTGCACTTGATTCTCAAGTGACTAGATGGTCCAGTCGGTAGCGTGCCTGACTGCGATCCGAAGGGGCGCGGGATCGATCCCCGCTCTAAGTTTTTTTTTTTTTTTTCAGCGAATTGTTCATTCGTGACATACGGTCGTTGAAAGAACAACAATTTTGTAATCGTATGATGATACATATAAAATTTAGATGTATTATTATATTATACTTCATTTACGATTGATACGATAATGATACATCTAAAATTTAGATGTATTATACTAGATAATAATACATCCAAAATTTAGATGTATTGTTATATTATACTTCATCATATTCCCATACTTTCTCTATTTATACAAACTTCCATCAAGCGATAAAACATCCCCGAAAGCAAGCCAATCATAATCCATCCGGCCGCGAAGCACAAGTACCAGAAGGTGCACTTATTCTGCAAGCAATCGGATTGTCCGGTTGGTAGCGTGTCGGACTACGAACGTGAGGGGCGAGGGATCGATTCCCGCGCTCAGTTTTTTTTTTTATGGGGCGAGTTCATTTGTGAAACACGCTGAAATAAATTTCAAAATAATATTTATATTACATTTGTTAATTGTCGAAGTAGGCAAAACACTGAAAAATCAAGCCGTCAGTGCTGAATGTCAAAGTATTTTAACCTTTTCCCACTATTTTACCCTTTTGTGGGAAACCACCGAATTTAATCGTAAGTAAAAAAAAACAATAAAACAATTCTTCAAGCGTTAAAACTTTGGTATCGGAAAAGGTTAAAATACTTTGACATTCAGCACTGACGGCTTGATTTTTCGGTGTTTTGCCTACTTCGCTAATTGACAAATGTGATATATATTAGGTTGGGGAAAAAGTAATTTCGTTTAATTTACTTTAAAGAACATGAAAAATTCCGAAATTACGTTTTCCCCAACCCAATATATTATTTTGAAATTTATTTCAGCGTGTTTCACAAATGAACTCGCCCCATAAAAAAAAAAAACTGAGCGCGGGAATCGATCCCTCGCCCCTCACGTTCGTAGTCCGACACGCTACCATCCGGACAATCCGATTGCTTGCAGAATAAGTGCACCTTCTGGTACTTGTTCTTCGCGGCCGGATGGATTATGATTGGCTTGCTTTCGGGGATGTTTTATCGCTTGATGGAAGTTTGTATAAATAGAGAAAGTATGGGAATATGATGAAGTATAATATAACAATACATCTAAATTTTGGATGTATTATTATCTAGTATAATACATCTAAATTTTAGATGTATCATTATCGTATCAATCGTAAATGAAGTATAATATAATAATACATCTAAATTTTATATGTATCATCATACGATTACAAAATTGTTGTTCTTTCAACGACCGTATGTCACGAATGAACAATTCGCTGAAAAAAAAAAAAAAAAACTTAGAGCGGGGATCGATCCCGCGCCCCTTCGGATCGCAGTCAGGCACGCTACCGACTGGACCATCTAGTCACTTGAGAATCAAGTGCACATTCTCGTACTTATGTATCGCGGCCGAATAGATGATTGGCTTATATTCGTTTGCTGTTTTGTTGCTTTATCCCTCGATAAAAGTATAAGAATTAATATAATTTAATAATATAAAAATGATTCCGCTTCTTCATAGGGATTATAATGCATTTATTAGAACAATTTATTGGAAGAGCTCGCGCGGGCCGTCGGGTGACGTCACGAGCGAGTCGTGCGAAGCGAGCAGTGCAGCCAGAAGCCAGCAGCCAGATCGCGCGTAGAGGTTACCCTCTCTCTAGTCTCTTACGCGTCACATGAACGTGCTCAGCGTCTATGTGTTAGTGTAGCTGCCGAAGGCCCGCTCGAAGTTTCTCGACCGCGCTCGGCTCTTTCCGACGGCGTCCGAGCGCCGCTTGCTCACGGACACGCGCTTCTTTGATTGTGTGGTGGGCGCGCAGGGGACTAGAGAGAGGGTAAGTTCTACGCGCGATCTGGCTTCACTGCTCGAACCCGATGCGCGGGCCCGGTTCACCCCCAAGGAGGTTGGGCGCCAGGTACCATGGTACCGCCGACAAAACCGGCTTTCCAAATTTTCCTCCCCGAAGGCGAACCCGCCCGCCGAGATGGTTTACCATCGGCGAGGCCGAGGCTATGCCGACTAGCGCGACTCGAATATATCGGTAGAGGGGCGGGGTGATGGGGTAGAGACGGGCGACAGTGCCAGACAGGGAAAAGGAAATAAACACCATGTTCACAATAATTCGTTTAATCGCATTTTCCTTAACTCGGACGTGTAGCCTCGAAATAGCGGGCCCCCAAAACTTAATAACGAAAATAATATAAACCGGCTGCTAAAGTACGACGTTCACCACGGTAAAGAAATCATACCGGAATTAACAAAGGCAGTATTAGACGCTAAATAAATGATCACGAAATAATGAAGGCCTTTTCAACAAAATAATAAAGGCATTTCCTTTGATAAATAAATGATAATAAAATAGGCGAGGCCGTTCCCTAGCTAAATAAACGATAACAAAATAATACAGGAATTTTCCTAGCTAAATAAACGATGACAAAATAGGTAAGGCAGTTCCCTAGCTAAATAAACGATAACAAAATAATAAAGGCAGTTTCTTAGCTAGATAAACGATAACGAAATAATAAAGGCAGTTTCCTAGCTAAATAAACGATAATGAAATAATAACGGCATTTCCTGAGGTAAATAAATGATAATAAAATAGGTAAGGCAATTTCCTAGCTAAATAAACGTTAATAAAATAATAAAGGTAGTTCCCTAGCTAAATAAACGATAATAAGTCGGTAAGGCAGTTCCCTAGCTAAATAAACGATAATAAGTCGGTAAGGCAGTTCCCTAGCTAAATAAACGATAATAAAATAATAACGGTATTTCCGGAGTTGAATGAATGATAATAAAATAGGTAAGGCAGTTCCCTAGCTAAATAAACGATAACAAAATAATAAAGGCAGTTTCCTAGCTTAATAAACGATAATAAAATAATAACGGCATTTCCTGAGTTAAATGAATGATAATAAAATAGGTAAGGCAGTTCCCTAGCTAAATAAACGATAACAAAATAATAAAGGCAGTTTCCTAGCTAAATAAACGATAATAAAATAATAACGGCATTTCCTGAGTTAAATGAATGATAATAAAATAGATAAGGCAGTTCCCTAGCTAAATAAACGATAAGAAATTAATAAAGGCCATTTTCTAACTGAATAATCGAAAACAAAATAATAAAAGGCAATTCCTATGCTGAGTAAACGATACGAAAATAATAAAGGCAATTTCCCTATCAGGTAGCTAATAAACAAAATAATAAAGGCATTTCCTACGCTGAATAAATGATACGAAAACAATAAAGGCAGTTTTCACCTAAATTTACATGAAATAGGTTTTAAAAGATAATACATAAATACCAGTAGCAGGAGATGAAAGGGCGGGAACAACAGAAGTAGAGGTAGATGCGGAGAAATGGGAGTTTTATGCGGAATTTGGAAAAAAAGAATTGAAGAGGGCACTGGCAAAAATGAAGAACGGAAAGGCGGCAGGGGAGGATGGAGTAGTCATAGAAATGCTTAAAGTAATGGATGAGATACAAAGGGAGGAATTGAGAAGAGTGTTGAATAAAATATGGAAGACAGGGGAAATGGCAAAAGGGTGGGAGACAGCAAGAATTGTGCCGATATTCAAAGGGGGAAAAAAAGAAAAGGTAGAAAACTATAGAGGGGTCTCACTGTTGAACATCGGGTATAAGATTTTAACGAAAATGATGACAGAAAGGTTGTGCACCTGGATAGAGAGAAACGGAAAATTAAGGGAAAGTCAGGCAGGATTCAGAAAGAAAAGGGGGACAAGGGATCATATATTTACACTAAGTGGAATAATTAATAATAGATTGAGGACAAAAGGGGGGAAGCTATATGTAGCATTTATAGACTTTAGGGCGGCGTTTGATAAGGTGTGTAGGGGGAAAATGTTGCGCAAACTAGAAAAGATAGGGCTGGAGGGGAAGATGTTGAAAATGATAAAGAAAATTTATAGAGATACGACGGCGGAAGTGCAAGTAATGGGGAAAGTAACGGAAAGATTTGAAACTAATCAAGGAGTGAGGCAAGGTTGCGCTTTGAGTGGGGTGTTATTCGATCTATATATCGATGATTTGGAGGAGAGATGGGAAAGAAAAAAATGAGGGAGGAACAGTGATCGGAAAAGAAAAAATGTGTGCAATAAAGTATGCGGATGATGTAGCGGAGATGCAGGAGGGATTGCGGAGCATGCTCAGGGATTTAGAAAGGTGGACAGAAGAAAACATGATGGAAGTGAATGTTAAGAAGACAAAAATAATGATTTTTAGAAATGGTGGGCGGCTAAAGAAGGAGATGAAATGGAGGATAAAAGGAGAAGAAGTGGAGGTGGTAAATGAATTCAGGTACTTGGGATATATCTTCACGTGCAAGAATGCGATATGGGCGCATGCGAAGTATATAAAGGGAAAGGCACAGAAAGCAGCGAATGCGGTGTGGGGAGTCTGGAAGAGAGCAGGAAGAAATGTGATGGAAGAAAGGCTGTATTTGATGGAGGCAATAGTGAGAGCGGGATTGTTGTATGGAGTAGAGGTATGGGGAATGGGAAAGATTGGAGTGATGGAAAGCGTACATAATAGGTGTTGTAAAATGGCATTAGGAGTGGACAGAAGAACACCAAGGTACATATGGAGAAAGGAAATCGGGGTAATAACGATGGAATACATCATTAGAGAAAGGGCACTGAGATATGTACGAGAGGTTTTAAGAATGAAGGAGGAGTGATGGCCAAGAATTTGTTTGATGGAGGAAATTAGGGGTTTGGTAAATGGAAGGCCGAGTAGGTGGGGGAAAGATTCGAAGAAGGTGCTAGGGGAAATGAAAATAGCTGAGGTTATAGGGATGATCTGGGAGAAAAAGAGTGAGGAAGAAATTGATAGATGGATAGAGAAAGGATTGAACAATTTGAAGATAGAGACGCTGAAAAAGGAGGAGGAGGCGATAGAGAAATCGACGTACAATAAAGTTTACAAAAAAATAGTGGAAAATATGGAGGAGCCATGGAGATATTGGTCAGAGGAAGGGGTGAAAGGAAGGGACAAAGAAACATGGGCAAGACTGAGATGTGAAAATGTAGGGAGAGCAGGGAAAAAAGGTGAGGACGAGTGGGGGTGCAGAATTTGTGGGAAAAAGGAGGAAACGTTGGAGCATCTGCTCGTATGTAAAAAAGGAAGGGAATTAGTGAAGGAAAAAAGCAGGAAAGATGTAGAATTATGGATGAAGGGAAAGGAGGAAGGAGCAATTAAAGAGGAGTTGATAGCGGCACTAAGGGAGGAAGTGGACAGAGGATTGTGCGAATTTTTTAGAGAGGTAGAAAGAATATGTAAGGAGGGGGTGGTAAAAAGGGGAGCGGGCGGGATGAATGAAGTGGCAATATGGTAGATAAATAAGGAAAAGGATATGTGAAAAGTTGTAAAAAATTAATAAGTTGTGCAAATAAAACTCAATTATTATTATTATTATTATTATTAGATATTGAAACAAACGAATTGTCTGTGGGAGAAGGAACAGGGAAAGTCGGGAATCGGTGAATAAAGTGTCTTACTCGATTTTCTAACTGAACAAACAAAACTTCATTCTTGCCTCGTGTCTCTCTTCGCTAACGCGCCCTTGCTCGCCTCGAGCTCCAAAAAAAAACTACCGTTGCTACGTACGAAGTAGGAGACGCGGAGCGACAGCACACTCTGCTCTACCACGCATGCGCTTCACGACAATGTCCGAACTCATTCGGCCTTCCTCGACTCTCTATAACTATACGCCGCCGGTACTGCAGAAAAGCGACTAACCCACATTCTCAACACTACCGCCGTTTGAGCGTTTCTCACGTACCGATACAAGGTTCATATCATCCCGCAGTTTTCTGAAACGATCTCTCGGCAGAGCTTTTGTGAATATATCCGCTCGCTGATTTTCCGACGGAATATACTTTACAATGATCTCTCGATCATCGGCTCTCTCTCTAACATAATGATAATGAATGTCAATGTGTTTCGTTCGCTTATGGTATACAGGATTCTTGACTAGCTGTATTGCGCTTTGGTTGTCAACAAACAATGTTGTTTCTTTATCACATGGACATCCAATATCAGATAACAGTTTTCTCAACCATACAAGCTCTCTCGTTGCTGTCGACGCAGCGACATACTCGGCTTCAGTCGTACTTAAGGTTACTAGCTTTTGTCTCTGCGACGACCACGTGAGAGCACCATTCGACATACTGAAAACATAGCCCGTTCTCGATCTCCTCGTCTCTACATCACCTGCGTAATCCGCATCCGAAAAACCGATTAAGTCAGGCTCGCTACCGCCGTTTTTGTACTCTATTCCAAGATCGACGGTTCCGTTCAGATACGCGAAGATTCTCTTTACCGCTCGCCAATGCTCGACCGTGTGATTATTTATACATATTTGCTGACCGAATTCACCGCGTACGCTATATCCGGACGTGTTACCGCTGCTAGAAAGACTAATGATCCAACAGCCTCTCGATACGGTACTTTCGACGACCTCTCGTCGCCGTCTTGATACGGAGATAATATCACGTGCGGATCCGCGGGTACACTTAGTGCTTTTGCTTCAGACATTCCGAATTTTTCTACTATTTTTCGCGTGTACGAGCTTTGATGTATTATCAAACTTTTAGCCTGACGATCTCGCGAGATTTGAACTCCGACGAACATGCTTGAATCGCCAACCGTTATATTAAACGTCACTCTTAGTCGGTCTATAATTAATTCTAAAGTCTCTACAGAGTTCGCTGCAATCAGACCGTCGTCGACAAATAACGCGAGATACACTTTCTCACTTTTTACCCGTCCAACAAATACGCACTTGTCAGCTTCGCACTCTTTAAACTGAAATTCGTGCAAGAACCCAGTGAACCGCTTGTTCCAACACCTCGGGGCTTGCTTCAGACCGTAAAGAGATTTTTCGAGCTTGCACACTAGATCTTTTCCAACGTCGAGTCCCTCGGGCACCTCCATGTACACCGTCTCGTCCAGCTTTCCGTAGAGAAATGCCGTTTGCACGTCGAATTGAAGTAATTCGAGATCTTGTGCTGCAACCACCGACAGTATTACCCGAAGCGAGTCGTACCTGATGACTGGAGCAAACGTCTCGTTGAAATCGATTCCCTCGCGTTGTAAAAACCCTCTCGCACACAGTCTGGCTTTGAATCGATGCAACTTCTCGCTCGCGTCAGTCTTCACTCGAAAAACCCATTTTGAGTCGATGATCTTCATGGTAGATTCTCTCGGGACGAGTGACCACGTGCCATTTTTCTCGTGCGCCCTATATTCCTCGTCGATCGCACTTGCCCACTGCGTGGCTTCAGTGCTCTTCAGCGCTTCCTGATACGTCGCAGGGATTGTGTATTCGGCGACGTCTGCCTCGAACCTCGCTGGCTTTTTTTATATTCGACCGATCTCTCAGTGTTCGAGGAGTCTCCGGAGGTTTTGTTGACGTGCCGACGACCTCCTCAGCGACCGCCAACTTCGGCTCGGCATCGATGAACTCTTCTTCTTCGTTTTCGCTGTCACTCGCGACGCTGCTTTCCTCGTCTTCTCCTCGCTTCTCGGGTGGTGAGATTACCAGCACGCTTCCGTCATCCTCGTCAGTTTGCGACTCCGACCTTGCTTTTACTGAACCGATTTTCTCGTTGAAAATGACGTCTCGTGCTTCATTCACTTTCTTCGTCACCGGATTGTACAGCCGATAATTTGCCGAGTTCTCTTTGTATCCGACAAAGATCATTTTCTTCGCTCGAGGATCGAGCTTCTGTGTAAATTGCTTTGGTACGTGCATATATGCTTCCGACCCGAAAATACGTAAGTGTCTTAAGTCAGGCGCTTTCCCCACCCACATTTCATACGGCGTCACTTGTCCATTTTTCCACACGGTTCGATTCAAAACATATATCGCGCAATTTACCGCTTCGGCCCACAGAGTCAGCGGCAGATTTTTCGCGTGAATCATTGTACGCGCACTCTCCACGATTGTACGATTATCCCGTTCGGCTTTCCCATTTTGTTCGGGAGTATACGGCGCAGTCGTCTCTCTGGTGATTCCGCGAAGCTCGAGGTACTCGTCCATTTGTTTGTTACAAAATTCCCGACCATTATCCGATCGAAGAGTTTTGATCGACTTCCCGAATTTATTCGCGACGAGCCTCTCGAAGATTTTAAACTTACCGAACACCTCCGATTTTTGTTTCATGAAATAAACGTGCCGATAATCACTCGCGTCGTCTTTAAATATTAAAAAATAACGCGAGCCAGCAGGCGACTGTACTGACATCGGGCCACACATGTCTGTATGAAACATTTCCCCGGGCTTTGTTTTAACTTTCTCCGTGTTACGATTAAACGGCTTTCTGTGAGCTTTCCCGAGCTGACACGGTTCACAGAAGACATCCGATTTGTCGGTCAGTTTTACTCCTTGCACGAGTCCTTGTTTTACTAACTCACAGATCGCGCGTTTACCCACATGTCCAAGACGCTCGTGCCACATGGTCAGACTCATTGTCGCGGCATTCACATCGTCCACTCCGTTCGGTTTTACGACTTTAAATAACATTCGACACACTTCGTTATCTTGTTTCCGACCCGACGCGAGCACTTGATTTTCGAAAATTATTTCTACCTCGTCTGCGTCGAACTGTGCCCGCATGCCATTTCTCGTACATACACCGACCGAGAACAGATTTTTTTTGAGATCCGGAACGTAGAGAACATTCTCGATGCGTCCGTCGCGCCACTCACCCCGAATCAACTTTTTCACGAAGACTGTGCCGGTACCGATGACGTCGCACTCTTTTCCGTCTCCGAGTGAGACAGTCGCGCCATCTGCAACCTGTCTATAATTTGCCAGCCAGTCTTTTCGAAACGTTAGGTGCCTCGACGCGCCGCTGTTGGCAAGCCAGATTTCTCTGAGCTCGGCTCCCTGGTAGAAATTTTTTTCCGAATTTTTCATATTTTCTCCGTTTTCTTTCAATTCGGAGAAAATCGGAAAAAATGAGTAATACTAATCTTAAAATATGCCGATTTTCCCTAATATTCCTTTTTTTCCCGCATTATTCCGATTTTCTCATTTTATTTACGAGAATTTCCCTTTATTTCCTTGTCATCTAAAATGCCTTGGGAGAATTTCGGAGAAGTGATTAAAACGCAGAAAATGAATTTGTCCGAAAAAATTCCCATTTTTTCTTTACTTTCGATGAAATTGTGAATAACAATTCCTTGATTCTTTTAAAAGGGCGGTGACCCAAAAAGTATTTAAAGTTAAAAGTATAGTAGGAAACTCAAGAATGCAGAAAATGTTGGAAAATTCGCATAGATTTTACTGAGATTAATGGAAACATTGCCTTGGGAAACTTTCAGAGAAATGGGGAAAATTAAAGAATCGAGTTTTTCAGAAAAATTCCCATTTTTACCTTGCTTTTGATCAATCGTGAATGACAATTTCTTGATTTTTTTAAGAGGACGGCGATACAAAAATAATTTAGGATTTCAAAGTGCAGGAAATATCAGAAAATTCACATGAATTTTACTCAGTTTATATTGAAAGCATTGCTTTGGGAAAAGTTCGGAGAAATTGTATTTTCAATCTTTTTTCAAAATGTACAAAAGTCAAAAATTAAATATTCTAAAAAAAATGCAACCGTCTTTTCATGTTACAGATAGGAAGCATGCACGGTACGGTAATTCTAAAGATTATACTTGTGCAAAGCAAAGTATGTTCTTTGGTTTGCACAAGTATTATTGCACTGATTTCTATTTGTGTAGAAAAAATGACGAGGACTAATGGTAAAAGAAGGATTTCCGAATTTTCAATAAAAAAATTAAAGGAATTCGGAAAAAAATAGGGATAGGGCTTGGCCAACCGATAGGGTTTACAGAATTGCGGAGAAATTTGAAAAATGTCGGATTAATGTGGAGATATTTTTTCCGGATTTCTTCGAAAAGTCTCAATTCACTGAAAAAATCGGAGAAAGTCGGAAAATTTTTGGGAGGAAATAGGAGTTTTTTCAAAAAAGACGGGGGAAAAATGAAAAATTTAGAGAAATTTGGGAAATTTCGGAGTAATGCGGAAATATTTTTTCTCCACATTTCTCCGAAAAGTCTCAATTCACTGAAAAAATCGGCAAAATTTTGAGCTAAAATGGGAGTTTTTGAGAGAAAAACGGAAAAAAAATTCTACCAGGGCTGCCATGATCTCGCGCACCTGTCTCTCGATGGCGTCCGAGTTCTTGGCGATTGCGTCGGTTTCACTTCCCCCACCAGAGCACAGTCGTTTTGGCGCGCGAACTGATCACTATTTTTCTTTTTTCGCGCATTTTTGCATTCCCTCGCAAAATGTCCCTTTTCATGGCACTTGAAACATTCGATGTCCTTCTTAGATTTTTTATCCATCGATTTCTTCGTGCCACGATCTTTTTTCGTTGCAGCCAACGCACTCACTGTGTCACTGTTCCCCGGATGTTTCGTGTCGAACCGTACGAGCCGCTCCTGAAGATTATCGAGCGTTTGGCACTCCGGTGCTACAGAATCCCACGCGATTTGTAGCGTCTCATATTTTGGAGTGAGACTCGACAGCATCTTCGCGATAACAGTCTCTTCCGGTAGCTCTACACCGACGTCCTTGAGTCGGCTCGCTAAATTCACGATTTTCGCGACGTGCTGCATCGCCGTATCACTCTCACCCATTTCATATTTGAAAAACTGTTGCTGCAGCCCACTCTTGTTTGTCGCCGTCCTCTGTTCATGTAACAAGACTAGCTTGTCCCACATTTCTTTTGCATGTTGGAAGGAGAGCACAAGGTCTTGCTGGGCTGGTTCCAGATTCGTGAGAATGAGCACTCGCGCCAGAGCATCGTCTCTCTTGAATTTATCCCGACTCGCCTCGTGTGACGTAATGGCTGCCGCGTCGGCTCCCTCCTCGAGCACCGGTGATGTCCTTTGGCCGAGCACCACATCTTCGACACCATTTAAGGAATCTGAAAAAACCTTACCTCGGGTTAATAAGCGATGCCTGCTCCATACAATGGACCTTCCGATTCTTCGTAGAAGGTGTGTTCGTCCAAAATAGCTTCCCTTCGTCTCGACCTAGTCTCTTTTGAAGCGTTAGAGCTGCGGCGGTTCCCTACGCGTACGCGATCACTGTCGCGTTTCTCGGCGTATTGAACGGCGATAGGGCCTAGTTTGACACCCATCACCTCCAAAATTTTTAAAACAGGTTGTAGCCCTTCGTTATAAATGCATGCCGCTGTTTGGCAAGCAATTTCCACGGTTTTTCTTCCCGTAAAAACGTGTTTCGGCGCCATTGCCCAGACACAGCTGTTGAAACACTCGTTGTTATTTTGGGTATTTCCTCCGAGGCATCGTTCCAGTAACTCGTCCTTCGTCAGTTCTTCATAGATCGGTTTCAAAACCTCTTGAACATCATCAGCTAGAGCAGGAGGATGTTTAAAAGTTTCTATCTGATTGTTTTTCACTGCTTTCTTGTACTTGCACCATGAGTCTGAACAATACGTATGCTGTGGGTTGCTGTCGGTTGAAATTTTATGATAGTATCCTGCCCAGATCTCCCTGCGCATATCTTCGACAGAATTCAGGTTTCTTCGAATTGCCAATGAGTAATTTGTTGATAATTCTGTCATCAATTTTATTGTTAAATCTTGGGTTTTTACGACAGGAACTTTTTTTATAACAACTTTTTTTTTTTTTACTACAACTTTCTTGGCTGCTTTTTTCTTTGGTGAAGGTTTTTCAGCGTCTTTCTTTGCAGCTTTTCTCTTTTGTGTAAGAATTTTCTTAGCGTCCTTAGCACGCTTGAAAATTCTTTTCGCAACGTGTAATACGCACTCCAACTTCTTAACCACAAAGTCTTCACCATACGGTGCTGTATCGAACAATATTTTAAAAGTTTTAGTGTCGCCATCACCGATGTAAAAACCGTAGTGCACAGCAAATTTTTCGAGTGATCGCAAAAACATCTCACATATACCGTCAACCTCCATTTTTCCAGAACTACCTGAATGATTAGCACTACAAACTAGTTTGTGCTTTTCATACCACTGTGCATATTCGATCGTGTCTTTCATACCTTTTTTCGATTCACAGCTTTTGCAGTGACTCGACTTCACAACGACGTCTGCAATTTTTTTACTGTGTTTATATATTAATGACACGATTCCAATAAGAGAAGAAAATCCTCTTTTCTGCCAGGAACCGTCACCTGAAACGGTTAAAACGTCTTCGGGTTCTCCGTGTTGAGCGTTCAACAGTTTTTCTTCTTTGACACACTTGCTCGTCACTATATCGAACACACTTTGCACTGCGATGGCGATCGAATTGAGTATTTGATAATAAACGGTGGAATTGATTCCATGTCCCAGTTCCATGAGCCCACAAAACGTATTGATACCACTCAATCCAACACCAATCAAACGCATAACGTACACTAAACGACGATTGATTTCGTACCCAGTTGAGATTAATGGGCATGAGTTAATATATTTTTCTCCGCAATCACAAGTCACACAAATTTTGAAACCGAGTCCTCGCTGACCGTACTTTGTAAAAGAAACATCTTTGTTACAAACTTTACACTTCACATATTGTTGTAATGTAGAAAAAACAAGAAAAAACTGAATAATACTATATCCAGCCGTTGGATCGATGTGTACATCGAAACTTGTATCGTCCGATTTTTTTAATTTTGCTGCACTCGCACTAGCATGACTCGTATCTGCTTCAGACTGGTGTGGAAGCACTCCACGAAATTTTCTTTTTTTAGATTTCGAACTTGGACGTCGCCACGTGGCACTTTGTTGCGAAGTCTTTTTATCCATTATAACAATCCTGAGCGCAGAGATGTTGCCGTTACGAAGTTTCAAATTAGACTGATGAAATAACAGTTTAGCATCGTTGCCGAGTGATTTTCTTTTGAAAAATGCACGTGTTAAGGTCTTATTACATGAGTATAGACCCGAAAACAGAATATACCTAAGCAAGGGGTACTACATTAACAAAAGAACACGGCTATTCAATTGTATAGAGTCAGATATACAGGGACCGTCCGAGCGGCGTGAAAGGGATCGCCGGGTACTCTCAGGTAGTCACCTAACGGTCGCCAAAAAATGTAGTTAGACTCGTCCGATCTTTATGAAATTTCGAGATGACATTTTTGAAGATATGTACTTTCAAAATTAAAAAAAAAAAAAAAATCGATTTTTTTAAATTTCCAAAGTGAGAAGACGCCTTAACTCAAATAATGCCGAGAGCTGAGCTTTCCACCCTTGGAAATTTGTTCCGTCAAAGCTTTTTACACTTTTCACTGAGATGCCTGTAGACATCGTGGATTCAATTCACTTAATCACACGAGCACGTTACTACACTCTCAGAGCCGCCAATGGCCGACCGACCGCGTGTCTCGCGCGGTTTTCACGACTTTCCACTTCTACCACAGACAATTTTACAGGAATGTGTCTGGGCCCATAACCTATTGAAACAAACGAATTGTCTGTGGGAGAAGGAACAGGGAAAGTCGGGAATCGGTGAATAAAGTGTCTTACTCGATTTTCTAACTGAACAAACAAAACTTTATTCTTGCCTCGTGTCTCTCTTCGCTAACGCGCCCTTGCTCGCCTCGAGCTCCAAAAAAAAACTACCGTTGCTATGTACGAAGTAGGAGACGCGGAGCGACAGCACACTCTGCTCTACCACGCATGCGCTTCACGACAATGTCCGAACTCATTCGGCCTTCCTCGACTCTCTATAACTATACGCCGCCGGTACTGCAGAAAAGCGACTAACCCACATTCTCAACATTAGATAATACATAAATGGTATGCCCGATACATGGATGCCGAGGTAGCAACACGCCCGAGGAATTAACCGCACAACTCGAAGACTGCCGCGATGCGACAATAATATGTTCGACGAAATAATCGCGATTTCCCAAAATAATACATACAAGACGATAGGCGCGATGAAAGGTAAGGCAAACAATAACGCTCGTTGCCGAGGGCCGAGCCGGCCCGTGGCGTAAACACGCGAGAGAGAGACAGACAAACAACAAGACGCGAGCGAGTGCGACCCTGAGCGCGAGAGCAGCGAATACGAGGCCTTTGTAATAGCCCCAAAAATGTATCACAGCACAATATTGCGCGATTAAAACTTACTTTACGCGATCCAATACACATTATTTCGACTAATAAAAATTATTTGACGCGCTTCAACATTATTCCTCACACCGTACCACGGTACGGGGATTCAAACCATCATCCTTACAAACTGAAAGTACGCGAGGAGGCATGGCAAATTTTCGGAAGGCAGTTTTTATACAGCCTGTCCCAAAAGGGTCGAAGGATCTCTGAAGGGGTGGTAAATCTCGAAATTCTGAATCGAAAAGTCCTCAGCGGTTTTGCGATCCGATGCACCCCTGATGAGTTATTAATAATTAATGACAGCCAATAATACGCGTGGGCTGGGCGGCGCGTGGTCGTGTGCGTGTGACGGTGTGCCCGGCCGCACCGCGAGAGGCAGGGCTACGCCGCGCGACGTGGACGTGTGTGTGTGCATGGGTGTGAGGGCCCAAGCTCGGCAGCACGCGTTGATTGTATTGAAGGAGAACGCGAAAACAATGAGTAGCGCCCCGCGATGATACATTTTTATATGAAATGGATGATAAATTAATTTAATTAAATGAATTCATATGGAAATGAATCATATCTCCGTGTCGAGAGTTTTGAAAATTTGTACCTCTCGGGATATTCGCTATTTCCCTCTTCAGAAAAACACCTTAAATTCAATTATCTCGAGACGATTCGTTCGAGAAGTAAGGAGGAAGAGTCATTGATGGAGTCGATGATATCACTGATCAATTAACTTAGTCGGACAATCATGACAATAAATTAATTAGCATGCGTAAAATTCGACCATTAATGCGTATTTTTTTTGTTTTCAATCAATAATGAAAAAATATCGTATGAGAAAACGCCAAGCTGATGTTTATTTTTAGTTTAAGTAAATAAGTAAGTGGAATTTTAACATCTTCAGTAGAGATTTCGCTTTCCATTCAGGATTTACAATTCTACATGAATTCATTTAATTCATTTATCATCCATTTATGAAAATGTATCATCGCGGAGCGCTACTTATTTTTTTCGCGTTCTCCTTCAATACAATCAACGCGTGCTGCCTAGCTTGGGCCCTCACACCCATGCACACACACACGTCCACGTCGCGCGGCGTAGCCCTGCCTCTCGCGGTGCGGCCGGGCACACCGTCACACGCACACCACCACGCGCCGCCCAGCCCACGCATATTATTGGCTGTCATTAATTATTAATAACTCATCAGGGGTGCATCGGATCGAAAAACCGCTGAGGACTTTTTGATTCAGAATTTCGAGATCTACCGCCCCTTCCGAGATCCTTCGACCCTTTTGGGACAGGCTGTATAGGCCAGGGATAGGGGACGAGACACGAGGCTTCAACTCGATGTTTTATTACTGATCGGGGCTGTTACTAAACCAAACCTAATACATCCCGTGATGCAACAAAATAACCCAGCCCCTGATCAGTCCTAATTATTCGAAGGCCCTTCGCATCTCGGCCCGAATCTCCTTCCGCCGTCGTAATAGAGAAAGAAGACTTACCCCATAGATCGTAGCGAAGCACAAACCCACTCATAGCCATCCATGACGTAGCGACGACTTCCCCAAACATGCTCGTGCACCTCGCCCGCATGCGAGCCAAGGCGCGAGGCGAACAGCTCATAATACAGGCACGTTGATAATACGCAGTGGTAGGCGACGCTGGGCCCACACGCTCCCGCGGGACACCCGCCGAAATCTCCCTCAAACGGGCTTAAAGATCGACTTTCCCCGATTATTACTTTCTCCAAAATAAAAGCCGGTCGATGGTCGGATCCCGACCGCGGCAAAGTGGCCTCCCAATTATATATTAAATTCCCCCGACCAAAAAAATTAGATAAAGTAATTGCTCTTAACTCGCGTCTCTTGCCCCTCGCGATTTTCGCCAAAATATCCACGCGCTCTCTCTCTCACGCCCACCGCCACCTCCTCCGTCAACTCACCTACTCACGGCCAAGCCGTAATTTTTCCGCAACTGTTGGGCCGCGCGTCGTCCCAGGGTCGTCGATCCGACCCTCTCGTTGATACTCATTCGTATAGGTGACGGGAGACGAAATGTCACTTCACAAGTGATATCATCTTTTTAAAGCTATAAAATGATTTTCTATTTTATATCATAACCCAAAGGTTATGCCGCAGTCCTCATTGTACAAAAAAATTAAAAAACATTCAGTTTCCCTCAATTTTTCCTAGATTATAATTTTAAGTTGGGCACAAAAATACAGGAAACCAGTACAATGGGGCAATTATCCTTTTAAGTAGATGTGCCAAGCCGATTTTGCGTATTGTTTTACCTATATGAGCTAAACGTTTCATTCAGTGTCCAGTTATACCATTTTTCTGTACAAGTGTCTAATTTCATTGTGATTAATCCAAAGTGAAATATAATTATGAAGTTTTCCTTTTTTTGTGGAATGTGGTTTGCGGCATCACTTTGAGGATATAAACGATAGATGTTTTAGGATTTTTAAGAGTTATCTCATTCGGAATTTATAGAAATTTGAAAATGTTCCTTATGGAGAATTCATTCATTTGCTTTGTAAATTGATTTCAGAAAAGCACATTGCAGCCAATTTTTGTTTTCAGTTTTGAAATATATACAGGGTGACATGTTAAGGGTGGCCACCCCCTTTTATTTCACCCCCCGTAAAGATAATCGGATGGGTCGCGGGTGATTTTTGAAGGAAATTTTCTGAACTTTCCGATAAAAACTACGGCGTTCATCGGAAAATGATAGGTTTTGCAGCACAAAAGTGGCCACTATGAAAATAATGTGAAAATACATTTTTTTCTGATAGGAATAAAGTAGACTTTATTCTGAATACGGGACATACGCGAACATTTTTTTTTGAGTATTGCATCATTGAGAAAAGTTATATCAAAAATGCGCGTTATTGAATAAATTTGAATTTGACTGAACGAAACAACGGAATTGAATGAGCGGTACGAGAGTGATTTGCTGCGTCGTCTGCTCGTTGACGGCATATTTTTCAATAACCTGACATTTCTTAAATAACCTTTTAGGCATTTCACACTGACAGATACAAAATTAACATTGGGAGAGTGAACTTGAGCGCAAAAGACAAACCGACTCTGAGACAAAACACTACAGCCCTGTTCATTCGAGTCCATCGTTTCGTTCAGATAAGTTTAAATTGGTATTATTACACCTAATTTTGACATAACTTTTCTTAATGATGCGATACTCAAAAAAAAATTTTCGCGTGTGTCCCGTATTCGGAATAAAGTCTACTTTATTCCTATCAGAAAAAAATATGTTTTCACATTATTTTCGGCGTGGCCACTTTTGTCCTGCAAAACCTATCATTTTCCGATGAATGCCGTATTTTTTATCGAAAAATTCAGAAAATTTCCTTCAAAAATCACCCGCTACCCGTCCGATTATCTTTACGGGGGGCGAAATAAAAGGGGGTGGCCACCCTTAACATGTCACCCTGTATATACCCTTGATATTACTTCTAATTGTAAATATTACAGACTCTTGGACACCTCAAGGGACCGTCCAGTTTCTCACAGAGTATGAGAATTTGCAAGAAGTTATTGAAGGAGGGAAAATAAAGCAAAAACATGCATTTGAAAAAATTGCGAACAATCTGCGTAAAAAAAAGATGACAATAACGGCAAAGCAGTGTGCAACGAAGCTAGCATCCCTCAAACGGACATATAAAAAAATAAAGGACCACAATAAAAAATCGGGAAATGATCGCCAAACATGGCAACATTTCGAGGTATATTAATGATACATTCTTACACGAACATCGTATTAAAAAAATGTTTATTGATTTCTTTTAACTGGAATGATAGCGGATGGATAATATTTTCGGAAAGAAGCCGTGGGTTAATCCTGTCGCATTGTGCGCTGCTGGACCAGAAGTCGAAGAAGGCGAAGACGTACCGGAGGAAGTGCCACCGTTTCGTAAGTTTAATTTCTTTGTAAAAATAACAAAATCATTCGCCAAGTAATAATCAAAATAATAGCTATTATTGGAAAACATAATTGTTGATAGTTATTATTATTATTATTATTGTTATTGTTATTATTTTATTATTATTACAGCTAATAATAATTTCTAGGTGTTGCAGAACCAAAAAAAAGACGGAACTCGTCGATTGACGAAAAAGTCGGTGATCTCGTGTTCGAAATAAAGAAACGACGACAAGATCGCGATAGACAGCAATCGGAAGCGATGCAGCGGATTGATAAGCTGCTGGATATCCTCCAACCCAACTCATCAAAGAGTTAAGCCGACCTAACTTTGATGTTGTCACAACAAATTTGTGATTTAATTGTTATCCATACTCTAACCTTGCTTTTGTTTTAATTTTCGTTTATTTATTGTATGTTTACTTTCTGTTATTGCGTCCAAAAAATTCTATTATTATAGACAAATGTATTATCCGTGATTTATAATGATAAACCGTGTGCTCATTAAAATGGAATTTCTCTTTGCTTTTTATCCAATTATATTAATGTTATTATTGAACAATTTTGTTCGCGCGAGCATCTCCGCACGACTGCTCCGTTGAATTTATTGGAAAATAAACGAACTTTTTTCAATGTTATCTCGTTTAAATGATTGAAATTTCGGGATCACAAAAGGTGTGCAAAGATTACATTACTTTCACCGTGACTTGGCATGAATTTTCTGAATGCCGCTAACAATGTGTCATTTTTGTTGTTATTCAGGTGTCCCTGGTTATTGGATTGGAAATATTTCGATGATAATTATGCGTTGAAAGATCAAAGCTGCTAATGGAAAAACGTCGGCAGTATATGGGAAACAAACAGGAGAAATAATCACCGAACTCAATGTAAATATTTTTGTACATACTGTGACGTTGCGTCACAGGTCGCCCCGACCTGCCTCTCGCAAGTCCACCACGCACGTCCCCCCCCATTCCCTTCCCTCGCGACTTTCCCCCTTGAAACCCCTGTACCGCGTTGTTTAGAAGTAAGTCGTCCAAAAATGTCCCGCTAAATCGTAAATTCGCAATTATCTCGCCGTTAAGGCCACCCAAAACAGCACCAAAAGCGTCGTTCTCGCCCCTCCCCCCATCCCCCCCTCTTCCCCCGCCCCAGCGCAGCATCAACGGTGGACCCCAGCACCCGACGAGATCACCGCCCGGAGAGAGGAGATATCCCGTCACCGCCACCCCGGGGGTGCATCATTATCTACGCGGAGGAGGAAGTCGCCTCCCCGCAAGAACCACCATCACCAGCCCGGAGGAGAAGGCCCACTCTCCGTGAATCTCGGGGAATGGGAAATGGGAAAATTGAGCAGCCACCACCACCGTCTCTGGTTTGCCATCCCCAAAAATTTCCAACCCCAAGTGCATCGACCCCCGGGGAGGATTATCATTCGACACCTCATCTCCGCGGCCTGACTTATCATGGATCAACGATCGATTAGGAGTCACCGTGCTGCCATCCCTCCCCCGTCCCAAGTATCGCTGTTAGAAATTTCTCCCATCCCGCGTATTAGCCCCCCAAAAAAAATATCTCCCACTTTCCCTAATTGCGCGAAGAACCCGGAAGCCGCAAGGAACTCGTTACTTGCGAGCGAGGCCTTAAACCGAGCGTATAGAGTCGATTTCTTTTGCGATATTGCGTTTAAATTTTTCTTTTTGCGTGCCCCTTTTGTTTCTTTGAGTTGTTACATTTTCTGTTTTGGTTCTTTGAGGGTGAGTGAGAGAGTGTGTGCAGTAAAGGAAGTGCGGAGGAGTAGAGTGAAGGAAATTGTGTGTGATTGCGAGAGTGTGTGAGTAAGAGGAAAGAGTTTGAGAAAGAAAAAGGGAAGGAAATAGTGTGAAGGAGCAGTGCGTAGGATTTTGTGTGAAGGTGAAAGGATTATTGACGAGGAGGTGCGAAGCGTGAGTCTTCTTTTTCTTATTTCTCTTTACCGGTCCGAAATTATTAGTAGTTTTTTTTTGTTGTTGCGTTGCGAGTGGCCCCGAGGCCCACGTTTTACTTGCCGATTTCCCTGCGTTCCCCCTTGCGTTGTGCGTGGTGCATTCCCCCCCGCCCCCAGCGACCCTTGTACGAATCTCCATTCCCTGCTGTCCCCCCGTCGTTATCGCGTGCTCGAGTAATTCTTTTTTTTTGGTGTTACCTTTTCATCAGTTTTTTTTTTGTATCAACTTTCCCTACGGGGACTCAACGATTAAAAGCAAGAGGCGCATAGCGTTCGGGAACCTTCCCCCTGAGATCCCCCTGCTCCCCCTTCCCCCTTCGCGTATCATATTGTATAGTTTTCATTTTTTTTTGTATTTTCTTTCGTCCGTTTGCGAGTTCGCGAGAAAACTCGCTGGCGCCCAACCATTGTTTTTAATATATTCGTTTTTTTCTTTTTTGTTCTTTTTTTTTTAATTTTCGATTTTCTGTTCCCCCTTCTCCCCGCATTGTTTCGCCTTCCCCCGAACAAGGCGTCACAATACATAGCATATAATATTTATTGAAATATATACAAATTTGTATTTTATAAATTTTATATGCATTATTATTGAACAACCAAAACATGATATAATGAAAATCTATGGCAAAAGGTTTCTTATAGCACTCCGCTTCAGTGTACCTTCGTGACGGAAATTATTATCAATCAAAATATGTTCATTGACGTCGATATCATTCACCGCAATTAGAGGTATATCGATGAAATCCTCATTCAATAAACAAAAATTATGCAGCACGCAACATGCTATGATGTAGCTCGGAATGAGATCCATTCGCTTATTCGGGAGACGGTCAAGTAAAATTCTGAATCTACCTTTTAGCAGACCAATACTCCTTTCTACGGTCATCCGAGTTGAAGATAATAGGGTGTTATAATTTTCATCGTGTTCTGTTAGCCGGCCATTATTTTTAAATGGTACCAGTAAGTGTTTTTGGTTCGTATACGCGGCGTCGCCAAGGAGATGTGTGTCGTTAGGGAAATACCGGTCTTGGCTGCAAATATTTGGCATGCGTGAGAGCTGAAACACTCGGTTATCATGAACCGAGCCAGGATATCCCGCGGAGCAATGGATAAATTTCAAATTTCGTTGACATACAACCTGTAAAATGAATATTTCGATTCTACTTTTATATGCCCTTTAACTTGAGTAATTATGGGGCGGGGGGGAGGGTAAAGTTAATTCGGTATGAAATCAGTATATTTTTGATATTTTTTTTTTGACGACACAGTTTTCATGTAATTTATACAGGGTGGTCCACGCAACGTGTGCACCTCTTTCACGGTCAAAATATGCGTTGCACGAAAAAATGTTGTATACAAAAGTTACATGGTTTATGAGGCTTCATCATGTGGTGCATTTATTTTTATTCTAGGTGGAGGCGCTTCGGAGATTTCAAGGTCAACTTTGTTTTTTTAAAGGGAATGCTATATTTTTTATAGCGTAAGATGATAGAGTATCGAATTTTGAGTAAAAAAGTATAGACCCTTATTAGCCCTAAAATTAATAGTTAACGAGTATTTTCACTTTATTACTTTAAAATTTCTATTGCGTAATATCAAGTTGGAGATTCAAATCTACTACAAATATCTGAAGGATAGCATTGTTTACATGACAGTGTTTATCAATATGAACACATTCACCACATCACACGCTCTTATCATGATTCGCAATCCTCTCAATATTTGTAATCCAGTATTAAAGTTTCCTTCAGTGATCGTGCGTGATTATCAGAAAGATAAAAGTGAAAATGAATTTTTGTAATAGTGACAAAGTTGATATGCTTTTAGTGTACGGAGAGTGTCATAGAAATGCAGTAAGAGCTAAAGCTATGTATGCCGAAAGATATCCTGAACGGATTCAACCATCTCGAACCATATTTGAGGGAATCTGTAAATCGCTTCGAGAAAATGGACATTTCAATCTTAATAAACGTACCGTAAGACAAACTGCCACTTCTGAAGAGAATGCTATTGCGGTCTTAGCAGCCGTAATAGAAAATCCTCATATTAGTACGCGACAGATTTCACGAGGTTCGGGAATAAGCAAAAGCAGTATTCTACGAATTCTGCATAAAAATAAATATCACCCCTATCACCTTGCACTTCATCAGAAACTACATGGAACGGATTTTGAAAACCGCGTTTTGTTCTGTCAGTGGTTCCTACATCAAATAAATCAGCATGATTATTTTCTACAAAGTGTGTTGTTCACTGATGAAGCAACGTTTACAAACCGTGGACAGATCAATTTGAAAAATACGCATTACTGGGCAGCTGACAATCCTCACTGGATGAGAGAAGTCGACCACCAACACCCATGGAGCGTTAATGTATGGTGTGGAATACTGGGCAACCAATTGATTGGTCCATATTTCATTGATAATCGATTAACAGGGCAAAAATACGCGAACTTTTTGAATAATAATTTACCACCTTTACTAGAGGACGTGCCGTTGAATATCCGTGCACGTATGTGGTATCAGCATGATGGTTGTCCAGCACATTACGCACGTATTGTGAGGGAACTACTGGATAGAAATTTTCCCAATCGATGGATTGGTCGTGGTGGACAATTCATGTGGCCTCCACGCTCACCAGATCTTACTCCTCTAGACTTTTTTCTGTGGGGCACATTAAAAGACAGAGTGTATCGTGAAATACCAACAACTCCGGAGGATATGAAACATCGTATTTGTTTAGAATGCATGACACTTAGTCCGGACATAATTCAGAATGCAGTTTCTTCATTAGTTAATAGATTTCGTCACTGTATTGATGCCAATGGACATTAATTTGAACACTTACGTTAATTGTGATAAGCCACGAGTCACTGAATGTACTCAAAGTAATAAAGTGAAAATACTCGTTAACTATTAATTTTAGGGCTAATAAGGGTCTATACTTTTTTACTCAAAATTCGATACTCTATCATCTTACGCTATAAAAAATATAGCATTCCCTTTAAAAAAACAAAGTTGACCTTGAAATCTCCGAAGCGCCTCCACCTAGAATAAAAATAAATGCACCACATGATGAAGCCTCATAAACCATGTAACTTTTGTATACAACATTTTTTCGTGCAACGCATATTTCGACCGTGAAAGAGGTGCACACGTTGCGTGGACCACCCTGTATATATAATTAGTATAAAATGAAAGGTTATTTGAAGAATATTCTGTGAAATTTTTATCAATAATTGTGCAAAAATGAGCCAGTGACAGCAAATCTTCTGAGACGCCAAAAAATCAGCTACATTCCGGTGCGCCATATTACTCATCACTGCATCATCCGAAAAAAAATCCAAGACGATGCTATTAGTCAATAAGTTTGTTGAAGTAATACCGTCGATTTTTCATTTTATTTTTTTTATTTTTAAGCTTTTGGTCACACTTAAGTCAAATTAGCGATTTTTGATTACCATAATTCGAAACGTTATTTTTGTAAAATGAATTGAATGAATAAAAAATGAAAAAACTCGACCGCGTTATCTCAAACAACTTATTAACTAATACAATCGTCATAGATTTTTTTTTGCGGATAGTCCAGTGATAAATTTTGCGGTGCCCTGCAATTTTTCTGAGGTGTTTGCAAAGATGTACGCTTCATGGCTCATTTCTGCATAATTATTATTGAAAATTTTACAGAATTTCCTTCAAATGTCCTTTTATTATATCCTTCTCACACAAAAAAATATATAAAGTAACTGTCGTCGAAAAACATTATCGTAAATATGCTTTTTTTTGTAGGAAAATAACCTTATTCCCCCCCCCCCCCCCCCCGCCACTCTTGAGACATACCTGTAAATGCATCGAGTAATAACTTTTCCGATTTATGTAAGCTTCGGAGTGTTCATGCGGTGAATCAATTTTTATGTGAGTGCCGTCGATCATTCCAATCACTCCAGGAAAGCTATATTTCCGCTCGAAATATGATGCAGTCTGCATAGCTTCTTCGTCAGTTGGCCACTTTATGATAGCAGACCGGATGCTAATCAAAGCTCTCACTACTCGTCTGACGACGCTTAATCCGGTAGCCTTTCCTACTCCAAAGCGTTCACACACTGACCTACAAATATACGAACACTTTTTAAAATACACACTCACTTGATTAATTTAACATAAAAAATTCAGAGCGATAACAGGAAAAATGAATGATTACAAGAGAAGGATATTATATTAGTACAAAAGAAATATTATAATGACATGCATGGGAAATGTTACCTGTACGAGTCCGGAGTTGCAGGTGTCCAAATTGCTATTAATAATTGTTTTTTCGCTTCGATGGGACGGCGACCAACTCTCAAACGATCTTCATGCATTCTTGCTGGAGTCAGTTTTGGCCCCAAGATATTGAGTAGGGCTTCAAATGTAATTCTCGTCATTCTGAAATTTGTATTAGTGATAGTGATACAGATTAGAATAATAATTTCAAAAGACATAGTAGCATATTGACGCCCAGTATCATGAAAGGACCGCAGCAGCACAATGCTGCTGCTATAAAAGAAAGATCAGGTTTTATTTGTCGCATAAAAATTTCAACTGTGCTTAACAATATCGTGATCTGCTCTTACCGAAAGTGAGATTTGAAATCTCCATCTGACAGCAGCGGGATTATAGTTTCGCTGTAACCTTCAATTCGAGGCCTCCTTTCTCGTCGCCGTAATAATGCTATCCTAGCAATGATCTCCAATATTTCGTCATCCTCGGAAGAATCGCCATCATTCTCGTGCACAATGCGATTTACAATTGCTTGAATTATCACTTGATTTCTCGCATTCATTTTAATTCCGTTGTTTTCACTTTTCCGACACAAATGGAGCACAAATAAATATATATATATGCATGAGTACAGTGCTTACACTACTGAAAGACGCGGTCGGATTTAACAGTACTGACAGTACTGTCAGTAAAACGGAACACCCATTTCGAAGTTAAACCAGCGTCAGTACTGACAGTACGGTCAGTCAATTTCCGAACACGCTCTTGATAACGATGAAGACGGCAGAACGAAATTGGTCAGTCGAAAGTGTGTAAATATTCGGTGACCTTGCAGTTCCTCGAAATAACTTCAGGAATTCTAAATTCTTCTTTCATTTAATACTTTTCAATTTCAACTTTAAACTTTCAATATTTTCTCTATTAACTTAAATCTTTCTACTATTTTAATATTTTCTTCTTTTCTTGAATTTATTTATTTTCGGTCTCTTCCTTATTATTTGGTCTCGGTACTTTTACTGTTACACTCTTTTCTTAACTCTGCAACACTCCGACTTTCTTTCTAAAACTCTGTTCTCTTACTATACTCTCGTCTCTGCCTTGATTTTCCTTCTGCGCGTCTTTTTATCATTTCGGTTTAAAGGCGTTCCGAAATTTTAAGTCGTGGAAAAGTTCAACCAATGAAGGTTAACAAGAAGGTTAAGGTTAAGAAGGTTAAGAAGAGAGAAATAAAAAGAAATACGGAGTTTCGACGGACGTCACATCAAAATGCGTATTATATTAATTTAAACTGTTAGGTAGTAGCTTAAATGAAGAGTACGAATTATACATATAACGTGTGTTGGTTTTATTTGATATGAAGATAGAGAAATAATACAGAAAGGTAGAATAGGTATGCTCTCGGTGAGCCTCACACTCCGACTAACTGATACAAAAGATAACCGTGTGTTATACACGGAAAATTAGGCGACGCCCAATTTTCTTATCTCGCCCATACACACACACACGCATACATCGTACGACGTATTCCTCAACACCTGGTTTTAGATGTCAGATCTCGTTTTGCTGCGCCTGTACAATTTGTCTCTGTTTACAGGCGTCCCAAGAGCCAACTTTTTAATCATCTCAGTGATGTAATTTCGAGGCTGTCCCTTGGATACCGCGATATTATTGTATATGGCGATCTAAACTGTAATTTGGCCAGGAGCTGCTTCGAGTCGGAATATCTGAGAGAGTTTATTTCTAACCATAACCTGCATCTACTTGAGTCAGGCACTTCGTTTCACTTGTTGATGACTTAGATAAGATATTATTATTCAGCAAAGGTCGGGCGCCATTCATCGCTGGTCATGATCTTCTTAGCTTTACCTATGCATATGAGGTACCGCAGTTTAAAGAGAAACTGATTTTTCGTCGTGAAGTCAAAAATTTTAATCATCGGGCCTTTCTAAACTCTTTTGCAAATTCTCGCTCTGTCATCAACCTCTCTTCCCCGGGAGAGTTTTCCTCGGGTCATCAGCTTGATACTTCTGTTGTTGATCTAGGCGATGCGCTGAATGATGCTCTTGACCTTTCTGCACATTTGCGAGTTTTCTGCTCTAAAAGTCCTCCTGTACCTTAGTTCTCTCAAGAGCTCAGAACTCGAATCAAACAAAAGAATGCCCTCTATAAGGCTGCTCGTCGATCTGGATGTATGTTAGCGCTGGCGATATTTAGAAAATTTCGAGCGACGCTGGAAACTGATATAAGGGCCGCCAGAGACAAGTATTCTATTGATCGTTTCAATTCTCTTAACAACTCGGGGGATATTTGGCGTGAGCTGCGAGCCTTAGGCCTGGTAAAGATCAGGAGTCCGTCAGCTTTCAATCATTTTAATTTGACTGAACTTAATGAGTATTATTCCTCTATTGTAATTACCGATCAGCACTACGATTTGTTCAGTTTCGTTTCGGGTTTTGCGGACAGAAATTTGTCTTTTCCTTCTTTTAGCTTTCAGCCGATCACCTCTGATATGGTCAGAGAGGCGGTTAAATCCTCTTCTTCGACATCTTTAACCTCGGGTCCTGATGGCATCTGTCCGTTCTCTATCCATAAGTTGCTTAATATTCTTGCTCCTTTGCTAGCGCACATTTTTAATGACTCTTTTCGTCTCGCCTACGTACCGCTTGTCTGGAAACAGGCTTACATACGTCCATTGTTGAAATCTCCCAACCCTGTGTCGCCCTCCGATACGCGGCCTATCGCAAACTTAAGTGTGATTGATAAAATATTAGAAAAACTTGCGTATCAACAGATTTATGAACAGATTATCCAATAACCTGCTCAGTCCGTATCAGTCTGGCTTTCGTAAGGGACACAGTACTCAATCGGTACTCGTCAGGGTTGCTCAGGATGTTCGTAACGCTGTTGATGATCGTCTTATTACAGCCCTGATTTTGTTTGATTTCTCCAAAGCGTTTGACACCATTCTTCATCACAACTTGTTGTGATGAGGTATGGTGGTGACCATGATCTTGGCCTCATTCTCACTTCTGACTTGTCGTGGACGAGGCATGTTGCAACTATTGCCAAGAGAGTCAATAATGTGGGTTTTAAAATTAAAAATCACAGAAATTCGCTGCCTACGGAACTACGCAAGAAGCTAGTGACCACCTGAGCTCTTCCGCATTTTGACTATGGGCCTTTGGTCTATAATGATATCTCAGAAGAGCTGAATGTTGAGCTTCAAAAATTGCAAAACAGGGCAGTGGGGTTCATCTACAACCTTCGAAGAGACGAACACATTACTCCCCACAGGCGTGAATTGGGGTGGTTAACGGTCCGGGCTCGCAGGTTTATTTGATTGGCATTTTCATGTTCAAGGTTGTCAGGGGAGATGCTCCACAGTATATCTTGGACTTGTTCCCGAGAGCCTCAGCGCCGGTTCGTCCTCGGAGGGGGCAAAGAGCGCCTACCTTTGTTATTCTACGCATCGTACATCCTGTCTGTATAAATCCTTTGCACTTACCTCCATTTACTTTTGGCACTCTTTACCAGATCAAGTTGTTGTTGTTGACTCAATAGGTGCATTTAAGAAACTACTATTCGATCATCTTTTTGCGTCTGACATGTGATTGCGTGGACTTCGCATCGTAGAGACTTTGTTGTGCGCTTGATCTTATACTTGCTGCTTCATTACGCTTCGGGCCTTTCCTGGGTCTAATTGGCTCTTTGATTTATGGAATGATGATAAATGGTTACGTATGTTCAGGCTTATCTGGTCGCTCGGTCGCATCACACTATATTTTATATTGTATACTCGATAGTTGCAATGGACTCTTTAATGAGAATACAGCCTGCCACTCACATCTTTATAAATATAACACTCAGTGTACCTACTTACTTATTTTAAGCATATATATTAATATTTTGTTATCTATATGCCTTTGTTTGAATGCTTGGTCGAGTACTTAAGCACTGCTTTTCTCTTCTTTCTGTAATTATGAATTGTATTCTTTTCTTTTTGTACTTGGCCTGAAGGTGTAAACCAGGGCATAATAAATTCATTCAACTCAACTCAACTCAACGCATTCGTTGGTTTCTGTGATAATTCTTTGTCACAGTCCATCGTTTGACTCTCTCTCTCTCTCTCTCTCTGTCTCTGTCAGCCTTTCAGTGTGTACTGCGACTGTACTACGTTGTCTTTTGTGCTAATATTCGTTTTCGTGGTGCTGCTTGTGACTTTCCGGGCATTACCAAAGTGACGTGTTATTCGTGGTCCTTCGCCTGAAATATTAATTTTCATTAATATAGTGGAACGTCAGTTGCATTTGGCTTATTTTACTAGTCCAACTTTATAACCTCACTTTGTCATTTCCGACAGAGTCGTTTAGAAAGCCACTTTCCAAATTTATCGATCGGTAGACCAGTGACCCAATGCATCGATTGTTGACTATTTACGTGTGTGATTCGTGATCGATAATCAGTGGTCACTTTGTTTACATCGGTGGCGCTGTATTTATTTGTCACTTCTTGATCGACGGTCGACATGTCCAGCTGTGACATCTGCGACAAACCGCTGAGCCGGGTGGCCAAGAAAAACATTCGTTGTAACGGTGAATGTGACAGATGCTATCATGTTGAGTGTATAACTGAAATACAATTACTCTCCGAATGACAATAAAGCGTTACCATTTAAATGCGATGGTTGTATGATGCAACGCTCGATGGTTACATCTCGCACACCGGATGCATCGCCAGCTCCCACTGCAAGTGACAACAGTGATTCTTCGCTTCCTACGCTTCGCGATGTTTTCACCCTCATTCAGGCCTTATCACTGTCGTCACAAGTTCAGAACACTAA
Organism: Heteropelma amictum; assembly: GCA_959613375.1. Classification (NCBI taxonomy): domain Eukaryota; kingdom Metazoa; phylum Arthropoda; class Insecta; order Hymenoptera; family Ichneumonidae; genus Heteropelma; species Heteropelma amictum. Next base: position 888,245 of record OY390729.1, read on the forward strand.
TATTAACGACAAGCTGGCTGACATTCAAACCTCGTTATCCGGTATCCGTGACAAGCTTTCCTTGCTTTCTCACTCTCATCGAGAACTAACGGAGCGTGTTATCATGTTAGAGACGGGCATGGATAAAGCAAACGCTGAAGGCGTCTTCTCACTTTGGAAATTTAAAAAAATCGATTTTTTTTTTTTTTTAATTTTGAAAGTACATATCTTCAAAAATGTCATCTCGAAATTTCATAAAGATCGGACGAGTCTAACTACATTTTTTGGCGACCGTTAGGTGACTACCTGAGAGTACCCGGCGATCCCTTTCACGCCGCTCGGACGGTCCCTGTATATCTGACTCTATACAATTGAATAGCCGTGTTCTTTTGTTAATGTAGTACCCCTTGCTTAGGTATATTCTGTTTTCGGGTCTATACTCATGTAATAAGACCTTAACACGTGCATTTTTCAAAAGAAAATCACTCGGCAACGATGCTAAACTGTTATTTCATCAGTCTAATTTGAAACTTCGTAACGGCAACATCTCTGCGCTCAGGATTGTTATAATGGATAAAAAGACTTCGCAACAAAGTGCCACGTGGCGACGTCCAAGTTCGAAATCTAAAAAAAGAAAATTTCGTGGAGTGCTTCCACACCAGTCTGAAGCAGATACGAGTCATGCTAGTGCGAGTGCAGCAAAATTAAAAAAATCGGACGATACAAGTTTCGATGTACACATCGATCCAACGGCTGGATATAGTATTATTCAGTTTTTTCTTGTTTTTTCTACATTACAACAATATGTGAAGTGTAAAGTTTGTAACAAAGATGTTTCTTTTACAAAGTACGGTCAGCGAGGACTCGGTTTCAAAATTTGTGTGACTTGTGATTGCGGAGAAAAATATATTAACTCATGCCCATTAATCTCAACTGGGTACGAAATCAATCGTCGTTTAGTGTACGTTATGCGTTTGATTGGTGTTGGATTGAGTGGTATCAATACGTTTTGTGGGCTCATGGAACTGGGACATGGAATCAATTCCACCGTTTATTATCAAATACTCAATTCGATCGCCATCGCAGTGCAAAGTGTGTTCGATATAGTGACGAGCAAGTCTGTCAAAGAAGAAAAACTGTTGAACGCTCAACACGGAGAACCCGAAGACGTTTTAACCGTTTCAGGTGACGGTTCCTGGCAGAAAAGAGGATTTTCTTCTCTTATTGGAATCGTGTCATTAATATATAAACACAGTAAAAAAATTGCAGACGTCGTTGTGAAGTCGAGTCACTGCAAAAGCTGTGAATCGAAAAAAGGTATGAAAGACACGATCGAATATGCACAGTGGTATGAAAAGCACAAACTAGTTTGTAGTGCTAATCATTCAGGTAGTTCTGGAAAAATGGAGGTTGACGGTATATGTGAGATGTTTTTGCGATCACTCGAAAAATTTGCTGTGCACTACGGTTTTTACATCGGTGATGGCGACACTAAAACTTTTAAAATATTGTTCGATACAGCACCGTATGGTGAAGACTTTGTGGTTAAGAAGTTGGAGTGCGTATTACACGTTGCGAAAAGAATTTTCAAGCGTGCTAAGGACGCTAAGAAAATTCTTACACAAAAGAGAAAAGCTGCAAAGAAAGACGCTGAAAAACCTTCACCAAAGAAAAAAGCAGCCAAGAAAGTTGTAGTAAAAAAAAAAAAAGTTGTTATAAAAAAAGTTCCTGTCGTAAAAACCCAAGATTTAACAATAAAATTGATGACAGAATTATCAACAAATTACTCATTGGCAATTCGAAGAAACCTGAATTCTGTCGAAGATATGCGCAGGGAGATCTGGGCAGGATACTATCATAAAATTTCAACCGACAGCAACCCACAGCATACGTATTGTTCAGACTCATGGTGCAAGTACAAGAAAGCAGTGAAAAACAATCAGATAGAAACTTTTAAACATCCTCCTGCTCTAGCTGATGATGTTCAAGAGGTTTTGAAACCGATCTATGAAGAACTGACGAAGGACGAGTTACTGGAACGATGCCTCGGAGGAAATACCCAAAATAACAACGAGTGTTTCAACAGCTGTGTCTGGGCAATGGCGCCGAAACACGTTTTTACGGGAAGAAAAACCGTGGAAATTGCTTGCCAAACAGCGGCATGCATTTATAACGAAGGGCTACAACCTGTTTTAAAAATTTTGGAGGTGATGGGTGTCAAACTAGGCCCTATCGCCGTTCAATACGCCGAGAAACGCGACAGTGATCGCGTACGCGTAGGGAACCGCCGCAGCTCTAACGCTTCAAAAGACACTAGGTCGAGACGAAGGGAAGCTATTTTGGACGAACACACCTTCTACGAAGAATCGGAAGGTCCATTGTATGGAGCAGGCATCGCTGATTAACCCGAGGTAAGGTTTTTTCATGATTTTTCTGCAACCAAAACTTTAAACGCAGTTATCTCAAAACAAGGTTTTTCGGTGCTTTGTTGATGAAATTTCGGAAACCATCCGGCCGATTGTCATGAAATTTGAATGACATATGCTTCATAGTTATGGCTATAGCGCATATCATCAGATTTTTGAAATTTTGATTTTAAGAATTTTTTTTTTACAAAAAACTGCAAAAAAATCGTGGTTTTTTTTTACTTTTTCGAAAAACGTGCGCCATTTTGTTATTTTCGCGAATATCAAAAATCTGATGATATGCGCTGTAGCCACTGACATACTGAATCTAAAACAGTTTTATTTTTTTGTTTCAGACGACCCGTCTCGGAGATACCATCAACAAGCCACGACCATAACATTTTTACACGGGTTTTTCGATGCTACTGATGTATTATAATAATTGTTTAAAAAAATTAAAAAAAAATTTTTTCATGTACTTGAAAGATGTGTTTATTACATAGGATCCGTTTTATCCCATAATTTTAAGCAAAAATCCTCGAAAAAAAATCGCAAAAACAGCCTATTTTTGAGGCGCTTAAAGTGAGAAGATGCCTGAAACTATTGCCGTCAAGACCCAATTAGATGAACTTACACAAAAAGTTGCTTCAGGAGGGGCGAAGGTCTCGGATTCGTTGGCTGATTTGTTAATAACGGGCATTCCTGAAGAGGTCAATGACACACCGATGGGTACGGTTCAAAAAATTGGTTGTAAACTGGGCTGCCAAGAATTGTGTCAGGACGTCCTTAAAGCCTTCATAATCCCATTTCACCGGTCCTCTACGGGTATGAAACAGGCCAACGGTACCTCAACCTCCGTGGGAAAGATTCGTATTGTCGTTAAACTTAAATCAACGCAAGTTCGTGACTTCGTCATCAAAAAGAAGAGAGACTACAAAGTGCTCAAGGTTACTGATATCTATGGGGGGGGGGGGGGGGTGTTGGGGGCAATATATACATAAACGAATTTCTCCCATCTGACAAGTACCAGTTGCTGAGAAAAGTCAAGGAACTTGCCAAGTGTAATTCCTATCTATATGTTTGGGTACGTTCGGGTGAAATCTACGTGAGGAAATCTAATGGTCTACCAGCTGTGTGCATCAAGACGACGGATGACCTGCGTAGTATGGATTGACGGTCTCCCCGTACTGAAAGGACCATACCATCAGCTGCTCTCAACCCTTGTGTTACTCGGTCAGGTTTTTTATCTGGCCTAAATGTCTTGCAACTTAATATCAATTCGTTACTTGGGCATATTGATTTATTAAGGGACCTTGTGAACTCGAATACCTATGACATTATTTCCATCTCAGAAACATGGTTACATGATGCTATATCGAGCTACCTTGTTGCTCTTGATGGTTTTTTCCTTATCCGTCATGATCGAACACTCTGTAAACGAGGTGGTGTGACGTGCTACGTGCAAAATTCTCTGGAGTGCAAAGTTTTAGACTTGTCGGAAAATACTGTGCTCAATGCTCCGGAATACTTAATCCTGGATATTAGATCGCGAGTGACGGAACCACTTCTGTTTGCTTCTATTTATCGTCGACCAAAAGGCTCTTTAATTCTTTCAGGGATGTGATCTCCAAACATTTGTTCGCTTATCGTAACATTATTCTTGGTGGGGATTTAAACTGTGATCTGATGAAGCAGCAAACAGAAGCACAACATCTGAGAGACTTTGTCGCATGTAACTCGCTATAGTCGAATCTGTGCCGACATTCCATACGCGTACTGCTAATTCCTGGCTTCATGTTTTTATCGTAGATGAAAAAACTAAAGTTAAGGCTTATTCCAAGTCGGATTTGCCGTTTGTTGGGGGTCATGACTATCTGCAACTGAACTATTCATTTGATGTGGCCTCAGACTTCTCTAGGACCTTAGCATACGTAGCATCAGAAACTTCGACGTTAATTTGTTCCAGGATACAATTTCGGGTGCTCTCTCGACTCATGGGCTCTGGCAAATGCCGCATAACACCTCGATTCATGACCTTAACGATGCGGTTAAAGTTTGTTCTAGCCTGCTCAACAATGCCTTGGATTGTGTGGCGCCGGTACACATTTTTCGGCCTAAACGCCCCTATTCTCCGTGGTTTACGGTACATTTTAAGCAACGGATTAAGCATAAAGATGCATTGTATAAAATAGCTAAGAGGTCGTCAAATATCCTCGCGTTAGCTGAATATCGTGAGTTCAGGAATAAACTTACTAAGAACATCCGCTTGGCTAAGGAGAAATTCTTGTTGGAGCGTTTCAATCGGCTGAAGGAGCCCCGTGTGATCTGGCGTGAACTGGCCTCACTGGGACTTATTAGATCAAAGAACACTACGCCATTCAACTTTTTTACTAAAGAAATGCTAAATGCTTATTTTGCGACTGTTGTTTCTTCAGCTCCGGCATCTGATCCTGGTGTTATCGTCAGCGCCTTTGATGAGGATCTATTCTCTTCAGCATCATTCGAATTCTCTCCTGTATCAGTGGAGCATGTGATGAGTCTAGTTAAGCAGGTGCCTGCGTCATTGACAGCCGGTCCTGATGGCATTTCAATGTTCATGATTAAAAACTCGCCACATATGCTTATAAACTTTCTTGTGAACATCTTTAATGACAGTCTCCGACTTTCGTGTCTACCACAGGAATGGAAGCATGCTCTTATCAGGCCTTTACTTAAAACTAATACTCCCTCCTCACCGTCTGACACCAGGCCCATAGCGAATCTGAGTGTCTTGGTGAAGCTACTCGAGAGAATTGTGTACAATCAACTTTACTCATATCTTGACAAGAATGGCCTGCTGAGTGACTTCCAATCTGGCTTTCGACGTGGTTTGAGCACTCAAACTGCTCTGCTTAAACTATGCCACGACACTCGAGGGGCAGTGGATGCTAGAAAAGTCACAATTTTGGTCCTTTTTGACTTCTCCAAGGCTTTTGACAGGATTCCGCATGATAAGTTATTGTTAAAGCTACAGCGTTTCGGCCTCTCGAGATCGGCCTTATTTTGGTTCGCGGCTTATTTAAGCAATCGTTATCAAGCGGTCATTGACCATGCCGGTTCGCGTGCTGAATGGCTCCCGGTTAACTGTGGAGTGCCACAAGGCTCTGTATTAGGCCCACTTTTATTTCTGCTTTATGTAAACGATATTGGACTACATCTTAAGTACTGCGACCATCTTAACTATGCGGACGACACACAAATTTATTATAGCTGCCCTGTAGATCAACTTGCTGAGGGTATCGACAGAGTATCTCAAGATGCGGCAATGATCTCATTATATGCTCTTGAAAATGGACTTATGTTAAATATTAACAAGACCAAGGTGATGCTACAAGGTAGTCGAGCATACAGTACCGGACAAAAAAAAGTACGCACCGTTCGAAATTCAATATTGCAGTTATATACTTACGAAAATGGATAATGGAGTACTTTCAATGCAGTGTCAACGACAGTTCATAAGTTCATGTTTACATTTTCACTGGATAATCACAAAAAAAAATTGATAGCTTAACGCAAATAATTTCAATGCGTAGAATGCCATTTTTGGGGTGGACAAAAAAAAGTACGCACCAATGAAAAAAAGAAAAATTGTGAACACATTACGCGTCTAATATTTTGTGTGACCACCTTTGGCTTCGATAACAGCTTGTAAACGCCGAGGCATACTTTCCACTAAGTTGCGAATTTGCTGTTCGTCAATTTGGTCCCAGGTCTCCCGCAAAGCATCGAGAAGTTTTTCTTTGCTTGTTACGTCACCTTTATCAACATTTTGGTCCAAAATAGACCAAAGATTTTCAATGGGGTTTAAATCTGGCGACTGTGCTGGCCAATCCAACAATTTAATACGCGAAGAACGGAAAAATGCCGACGATTTTCGGGCCGTATGTTTAGGATCGTTATCCTGTTGAAAAGTGAAGTCATTCTGCAGGCCGATTTTTAAGAGTGATTCCTCCAGATTTTCATTTATGATGTCAATGTAAGCATCGGCGGTCATGATACCATTGATTGGAACCAAATTTCCCATTCCCGACCACGCAAAACAACCCTACACTAAGGCACTCCCTCCTCCGTGCTTTACAGTCTTTTGGACATTTTTTTCGCGGAGCTGTTCACCCGGCTTACACCAAACGCGAGATCGTCGTTTATGCCCGAATAAGTCGAACTTGCTCTCGTCACTCCAAATAACTTTTTTCCAGAACGAAATCGGCTTATTAACGGCTTATTATAAAAAAATGTCCAAAAGACTGTAAAGCACGGAGGAGAGAGTGCCTTAGTGTGGGGTTGTTTTGCGTGGTCGGGAATGGGAAATTTGGTTCCAATCAATGGTATCATGACCGCCGATGTTT
>OY390729.1:895213-1024412 GCA_959613375.1 Heteropelma amictum
AATGCCGACGATTTTCGGGCCGTATGTTTAGGATCGTTATCCTGTTGAAAAGTGAAGTCATTCTGCAGGCCGATTTTTAAGAGTGATTCCTCCAGATTTTCATTTATGATGTCAATGTAAGCATCGGCGGTCATGATACCATTGATTGGAACCAAATTTCCCATTCCCGACCACGCAAAACAACCCTACACTAAGGCACTCCCTCCTCCGTGCTTTACAGTCTTTTGGACATTTTTTTCGCGGAGCTGTTCACCCGGCTTACACCAAACGCGAGATCGTCGTTTATGCCCGAATAAGTCGAACTTGCTCTCGTCACTCCAAATAACTTTTTTCCAGAACGAAATCGGCTTATTAACGGCTTATTATAAAAAAATGTCCAAAAGACTGTAAAGCACGGAGGAGAGAGTGCCTTAGTGTGGGGTTGTTTTGCGTGGTCGGGAATGGGAAATTTGGTTCCAATCAATGGTATCATGACCGCCGATGTTTACATTGACATCATAAATGAAAATCTGGAGGAATCACTCTTAAAAATCGGCCTGCAGAATGACTTCACTTTTCAACAGGATAACGATCCTAAACATACGGCCCGAAAATCGTCGGCATTTTTCCGTTCTTCGCGTATTAAATTGTTGGATTGGCCAGCACAGTCGCCAGATTTAAACCCCATTGAAAATCTTTGGTCTATTTTGGACCAAAATGTTGATAAAGGTGACGTAACAAGCAAAGAAAAACTTCTCGATGCTTTGCGGGAGACCTGGGACCAAATTGACGAACAGCAAATTCGCAACTTAGTGGAAAGTATGCCTCGGCGTTTACAAGCTGTTATCGAAGCCAAAGGTGGTCACACAAAATATTAGACGCGTAATGTGTTCACAATTTTTCTTTTTTTCATTGGTGCGTACTTTTTTTTGTCCACCCCAAAAATGGCATTCTACGCATTGAAATTATTTGCGTTAAGCTATCAATTTTTTTTTGTGATTATCCAGTGAAAATGTAAACATGAACTTATGAACTGTCGTTGACACTGCATTGAAAGTACTCCATTATCCATTTTCGTAAGTATATAACTGCAATATTGAATTTCGAACGGTGCGTACTTTTTTTTGTCCGGTACTGTATATCTCGAAAAGTGACCGTAACATACTACCTAGAGTAATGATTGATGGCTCCTCAGTGCCTTATGTGGACCATGTTCGTAATCTAGGTGTAATCATGGCTTCTGATCTGTCATGGAACAAACATGTTGCCCTTATTTCCACAAAAATCAATCATGTGCTTTATAAATTGAAGTATCATCGAAACTCTCTGCCTCGGTCGCTTCGCATTGGTGTGGTACATTCTCTGACCTTTCCACACTTAGATTACTGCTCCATTGTATACAATGACCTTACAGATGAGCTTAATATTCGACTACAGAGGTTGCAGAATATGTTGATCCGCTTCATCTACGATCTACGTCGTGATGTGCATATAACACCTTACCGTAGGGAGCTAGGCTTACTTACAGTACGATCGCGACGATTATATTTTATAGGAATTATGATGTTTAATATAGCGAGGGGACTAGCGCCCACTTACATACTTAATATGTTTTTGAGAGCCCCACAGGCCTCCAGACCTTCACGTGCACAACGGGTACCGACATTCAGTATTCATGTACATCGAACGTTCGCGTTTAGAAATTCGTTTGCTCTCAGTGCGGTTTATTTCTGGGAGTCTCTGCCGGCTGTCATCGTTGAGTCTATGACGATCACTTTATATAAGCAACGTTTGGTTACGTATCTATTTGAACGTGATATCTAATTAGGAATTGTGTGAATTACATTCTTTACATTTTTTACATTAGCGAATATTTGTTACACGTACTACATTAGCATACATTTGTCACAAGTACTATGTTAATTTACCCTGGAATTAATTTCAGGTGCATGCACACACTGCTGCGCTGATATTGCTGATTCAGTCTGTGCAAAATTGTATTCCCTATTACGTTTGCCCCATAGTGTCACTAGGGCATAATAAATTTATTTCAATTCAATTCAATTCTCTCTCGTACTTGTCCAGGCTCAAAAACCGTTCCTCACATACGCAGGGTATGTCGATAAAAGAGATCTACGAGTTATCACGCATCAATAGATCTCGCACCGATAAAACAGATCTATGAATTATCATGCATCATCATCAACCTTATATGTACAGTGTCCGACGGAATCGGACGACACGCACCGTGAAATTTCAAAGGCCTCAGCCCGACACCTCGCTAAATGTAAAGAACCGCACGATGATAAAAGACATCGATTATCGCGCCGATAAAAAAGATCAACGGTTGATCGCGCGATCGCTAGATGGCGACACTTGTCTCACCCCCCTCCCACCTCCCAATCGTACCCATTCCACTCCCACTCACCTCCCAATCCCTCCCACTCTGCCTCCCCGAGGGTTCGTGTGCAGGCTAAAATACCCCCACCCTACTCCTACCCACCTCCCAACCCCACCCACTCCACACCCTCCTATCCGCACTCCACCCCCTCGAGGGTTCATATACAGGCTAAAATAGCCCAACCCCAACCCGTCTACCAACTCCTACCCCCCACCACCTTCCCTTTCGCCCACCCACTCAACACACCCCCTTCCCCACCAGGGGATTCGTGTCCGGGCCAAATGGGGGTTCTTTATTTATTTTTATGGCAACACGAAGTATTCAGAATTTTTTTTTTTATTTCTTATTATAGACCATTGTCATCACCGGCTACAACATATATTGATTATGGTCAATATATGCCATCTGCCTTCATTCTGTACAAATACGATGACAACGACTAAAATATATATCGTTCTTGCAATTCATACCACTTTGGAGAAACTCAAAATTCAAAACAATAACAAATTATTGTGTTACTAATTAACTAACACATGGTATTTCGGTTAATATCTAACCGTTTTTTTTGTATTTATTTATCCCAAGCAGTTGAATATCTGACAAATTCCACATAATCTACTGATGGGGCCATCTCTTGTCAAATGGCGGAAACTTATTTGCACTTCAAATACATCAAACTTCCATAGTCGATCTTGTTTGTGTTCGTTTCCATCTTCCTTGCTTTCTTCCCCAGTTTCTTTTTTTGTTTTAACTATTTATTCTAGCAATCATTAATAAAGCAAACGTATCAGTGCATCTCGAGCACCTCTCGAAAGTACACATGAAATTTGTAAAAGCGGATATGAAAACCGAACAAGAAGTAAGTCCAAAATTGATGATTTAAAAAAAACTTTTAGGTTAAAAAAAAAATTGAATAATGCTTCTCTTTTTTTTCAGTCCAATCTGCCGATATTTGAATTAGATGAAGGTAACTTTTGTTGCGTTAATTTCCGTTACTTTTGACGTTTTCAATTATAATTTTTTGTAATCTACTACTATGCTGTAGATAAACTAAATTCAAGTTCCATTTATCATTCATTTTTTTTAAATTATTACAGAGATGGACAACGAGGACATACTCAAACAACTACACGGAGTAGGGGAGGGGCAACGGTTGTCTGCAGCAACAAACGGTGATGGGCTAAAAGAGAAGAAAAAAAACACAACCCAAGGAGCATAAGAGAGCATCAGAAAATTCAGAATCACAAAAAAAACAAAGGTATTGTGACGTCGGTTGATGAGTCCACAATGAAATGTGACGTCGAAATGCACTCAAGGTTAAGAAACCTTGTAAAAATGGTCGTTCCTTTTTTGCCCTAGCCTCTCGGCCAATAGACTGGATGGGGGTCTTTAATTGAGGAGTGCAAATAAATGTGGAAACGTCGTGTTGGGTTTTATCTGACTCGAAGAATCTGTATTTTAGAACACAAATAAATGATATTACAAATAAAACAAATAATGGACTTACAGTTTGATAACGATGAAGACGGCAGAACGAAATAGGTCAGTCGAAAGGGTGAAAATCTTCGTTGACCTCGCAGTTCCTCGAAATGGCTTCAATAATTGTTAATTCTTCTTTGACTTAATATTTTTCAGTTTCAACTTTAAACTTTGAATATTTTCTCTATTAATTTCAATTTTTCTACTACTTTAATCTTTTCTCATTTCTTTGAATTTATTTATTTTCTGTCTCTTTCTTATTATTTGGACTCTGTACTTTTCTTTTGACTCTGCAACTTTCTGATTCTACTATTCACTCCTCTGTTCCGACTCTTCTCTGGCTCTTCTGATTGATTTCTGCCTTGATTTTCCTTCTGCGCGTCTTTTTATCATTTCGGTTTATAGGCGTTCCGAAATTTTAAATCGTAAAAAGGTTCAACCAATGATGGTCCATTTTCATGTTGATTTTCCCTTTTCTTAAACTAAAGGGCCTGATGCTTCGGGAGCGCACACTCCCCTCCACATAGGTTATCCTATCTTTGTCGCGTAGATGGGTTTCGCCCCTCCCTGACGGACAAAGATGTTGCTTTGGGAAGGCCCATCTTCCCTCCACAACTTACGTCTTATGCGTATTATCGAATACAATATTTTATTTACAATATTATTCAATGCGTGTCAAATTCTATATCGTTATTTTAAACGTATTAGCATTTGTTTGGTGGTTTACCTTATGTGTCTCTTAATGACAAACTTATTTAATAGCGTTACATATCTTTTCTATCCGTGTCGTCCGTTTCAATTGTTATAATTATTCCAAATGAATTATCTATTATTTTCTTTGTTATTTTGTTTCCTCATGGCTATTTATCAATTATTAATTCATTTATTTTAAAATTGAGATTTCATTTGTCTGTTTAAATTGTTTACTGTTAAAAGAAAAATATTTCAATGTTGAGAATATTTGAAAAGTGTTTCGTTTTGTTCGAAGAGCAGCTGCATAAAGTTTTATGATCGTAGAAAAATTTGAGATTTGGTTTTCTTGGAATTTTATTACTGAAAAATGTTCATGTTCCCTATCTACCCATGGCGTCTACGAGTCGCCAGATAAGTGGTCCTCGAAAGGTTGCGGCATCTCATATTACTCCCTTTCGTCGGAATGCATTTTCTAATCTTCATGCGTTTCCGCTTTCGGTCCGTTGATATTTTTTTTGAACACGTGTGTTTTTTTGAGAAAAACAGACTCGTGGGAAGTTTACATATAGAAAAAGAGTCTAGACGTTTTGTGTGCTCTTGTAACGTTATCTGAAGAATTTCTCGAAGAGAGAAAAAAAAGGAATACGGAGTTTCGACGGACGTCACAGTATTTAGAAATAAATCTACATAATTTATTGAATATTTTGAAATCATTTATTATTTTATTAACTTGAATTTTTTTTCTCTCATCCACAGAAACTTATGCATCAATGGCTGCAGCGGAAAATGTAACGATACAGGAAAATCGGCAGCATTCAGCACCAACCCGTGGCAACGTCCGAGCTATTTATTGTAATAAATTAAAATGTAATGTGACGTCCGTCGAAACTCCATATTTCATTTTTTTTCTCTCTTCGAGAAATTCTTTAGATATCGTTACAAGAGCACACAAAACGTCTAGACTCTTATAAACATTTTCTATATGTAAACTTCCCACGAGTCTGTTTTTCTCAAAAAAACACACGTGTTCAAAACAATATCAACGGACCGAAAACGGAAACGCATGAAGATTAGAAAATGCATTCCGACGAAAGGGAGTAATATGAGACGCAACCTTTCGAGGACCACTTATCTGGCGACTCGTAGACGCCATGAGTAGATTAGGGAACATGAACAGTTTTTAGTACCAAAATTCCAAGAAAACCAAATCTCAAATATTTCCACGATCATAAAACTTTATGCAGCTGCTCTTCAAACGAAACGAAACACTTTTCAAATATTCTCAACATTGAAATATTTTTTTTTAACAGTAAACAATTTAAACAGACAAATGAAATCCCAATGTTAAAATAAATGAATTAATAATTGATAAATAGTAATGAGGAAACAAAATAACAAAGGAAATAACAGAAAATTCATTTGCAATAATTATAACAATTGAAACAGGAGACACGAAAAGAAAAGATATGTAACACTATTAAATAAATTTGACATTAAGAGACATATAATGTAAATCACAAAGAAAATGCTAATACGTTTGAAATAACAATAACTTGACAAACATTGAATAATATTATTGTGACGTCCGTCGAAACTCCGTAGTTCTTTTTTTTCTCTCTTCGAGAAATTCTTTAGATAACGTTACAAGAGCACACGGAACATCTAGACTCTAATAACCATTTTCTATATATAACTTCCCACGAGTCTTAAAAATAAACACACGTGTTCAAAAAAAAATACCAACGGACCGAAAGGGGAAACGCATGGGGACTAGAAAATGCATTCCCACGAAAGGGAGTGATATGCCGCAACCTTTCGAGAACCGCTTATCTCGCGACTAGTAGACGCCATAAGTAGATAGAGAACATGAATATTTTTAAGTACCAAAATTCCAAGAAAAACAAAATCTTAAATATTTCCACGATCATAAAAACTTTATGCAGCTGCTCTTCAAACAAACGTAACACTTTTCAAATACTCTCAACATTGAAATATTTTTCTTTTAACAGTAAAACATTTTAAACAGACAAATGAAATCTCAATGTTAAAGTAAATAAATTAATAATTCATGAATAATAATGAGGAAACAAAATAACAATGAAAATAATAGATAATTCATTTGGAATAATTATAACAATTGAAACGGACGACACGAAAAGAAAATATATGTAACGCTATTAAATAAGTTGTCATTAAGAGACATGACGTAAATCACAAAGCAAATGCTAATATGTTTAAAATAACAATATGCGATTTAACAAACATTGAATAACATTATAAATAAAATATTGTATTCGATAATACGCATAAGACGTAAGTTGTGGAGGGAAGATGGGCCTTCCCAAAGCATTATCTTTGTCCGTCAGGGAGGGGCGAAACCCACCTACGCGACAAAGATAGGATAACCTATGTGGAGGGGAGTGTGCGCTCCCGAAGCATCAGGCCCTTTAGTTTGAGAAAAGGGAAAATCAAGATGAAAATGGACCATCATTGGTTGAACCTTTCTACGACTTGAAATTTCGGAACGCCTATAAACCGAAATGATAAAAAGACGGGCAGAAGGAAAATCAAGTCAGAGTAAGAGTAAGAGTAAGAGTAAGAGTAGAAGCAGAGTAAGAGTAAGAGTAAGAGAAGTCAGTTAAGAGCAGAAGAGAGTCAGAACAGAGAAGTGAATAGTAAAATCAGAAAGTTGCAGAGTCAAAAGAAAAGTACCGAGTCCAAATAATAAAAAAGAGACCGAAATTAAATAAACTCAAAAAAATAAGAAAATATTAAAGTAATAGATAAATTGAAATTAATAGAGAAAATATTCAAAGTTTAAAGTTGAAACTGAAAAGTATAAAGACAAAGAAAAATTAAGAATTATTGAAGTTATTTCGAGGAACTGTGAGGTCAACGAAGGTTTTCACCCTTCGACTGACCGATTTCGTTCTGCCGTCTTCATCGTTATCAAACTGTAAGTCCATTATTTGTTTTATTTGTATATCTTTAATTTGTTTTCTAAAATACAGACTCTTCGAGTCAAATTAAATCCAACACGACGTTTCCACATTTATTTGCACTCCTCAATTAAAGACCCCCATCCAGTCTATTGGCCGAGAGGCTAGGGCAAAAAGGGAACGACCATTTTTTCAAGGTTTCTTAACCTTGAGTGCGTCTTGACGTCACATTTCATTGGGGACTCGTCAGACCGACGTCACAGTAAATTTTAAACCATGATGAATGTTGGCAACTCGAGTTACTTCATTCGAAAAACATTCACCGAGTGTCGAAATTAATAAAAAAATGTCCGACGTTTTTTTCCCATTGATAACCATTTTTTATTTTCATTTTATTTTTCAACATTTTTCCATTTAAATAGGTGTATTTTTGACAAAACTTGAACAAGTGGAACATTCGTTTTCGGGCAAAATATAAAAATATACTTTTTTTTTCTCAACGAAAGACACTCGTTATTTTTTTTTATATTCAACGAATTGTGAATACGAAAAATGGATTTTTGATCGTTTTTATATTATGGCAACTCAATCGGTAATATGTCATTTTACCGTTTGAATGCTCATTTTAAAGCGATTATCGGCTTTAAACGAGGAAATCCCATAATATAAAAAATACCAAAAATCCGTTTTCCGTATTCACAATTTTGGGACATTTTATTATTAACCCTTAACGGTCACACCTCACCCAGGCCACATAACGGCCACATAACTCATTACCCCGCGCTGAAAAACCCAGTGGGACAAGATGTGTAAATGTTTTGAGACTTTTAACTAATTGTGTCATGTTCGTTGACGAGTTCTTCAATATTTCTAATGATAAGTTGGTTAATTTATAGATGGCGTTCTAGAAGCTGGTGATATGAGTCTAAATTTCAGAAAAATTGCTTTTTTTGCAAAAAAATTCACTACTCCGCCATTTTGCAATATTAACCACTAAAACTTCAGGGTGGTCTGTACAATATACAGGGTGAGGCATTAACTATTGCCACCGTAAATATCTCTGTAATTATCGAGATCACAAAAAAATGTTCCAAACAAAAGTTCTAGCGTACGAAAGGGGCCATCGAATGCGACCATTTGTTCATTTCAGCGGAGGCGCTGACGCACAGTGAAGGTCACCTCCGCTTTTTTGAATGGGATGGTAGATTTTTTTCCCTACCATCTTGTAGAGCATTGCAAACTGCATCAAAAACATTCAGGGGTCAAAGGCGTTCAAGGTCATTTTAAGATAAAAAAGTGACATGAACATTATTTTTATGTGAAATGAACTTTTTATTTACAGTAGATGTTCAAA
Organism: Heteropelma amictum; assembly: GCA_959613375.1. Taxonomy (NCBI): domain Eukaryota; kingdom Metazoa; phylum Arthropoda; class Insecta; order Hymenoptera; family Ichneumonidae; genus Heteropelma; species Heteropelma amictum. The sequence goes on from OY390729.1 coordinate 904,059, forward strand.
ATGATTGCGATTCGAATCGATGCAGTATTGCAATGTCCTTATCGCAGATTGTGTAGAATTTTTTATCACTTCAGCACTTATCGAATCACATGCTCGAAGAATTCTATTGCACATATCATCCGGCGTAGTTGGACGTTCTTTGTAAATGAGATCTTTTAAATATCCCCACAACAAAAAATAAAGAGGCGTCTAGTCTGGTGAGCGAGCTGGCCACGATACAGCTCCTCCGCGTCCAATCCAACGGTTCGGAAATCTCTGATGCAATTCATGTCTAGCTATCAGCGAAAAATGTGCCGGACACCCATCGTGTTGATACCACATTCTGTTTCTCGTTTCTAAAGGTATTTAACGTAATAACAGTAAAGGTAATAACGGACCTAATATTTGTTGAAGGAATGTGGTGTACTTGCGGCCATTGAGATTCCCTTCGATGAAATAGGGGCCTACGATTCTATCCCCAATAATCCCACACCAAATATTGACCGACCACGGTATTTGGTGTGCGACTTGCCGCAGCCAATGTTGATTTTCAGTCGACCACAAATGCATGTTATGCAAGTTAATGTTGCTGTGATTAGTAAATGTTGCTTCATCAGTGTGACGTCCGTCGAAATTCCGTATTTCTTTTTTTTCGCTCTTCGAGAAATTCTTTAGATATCGTTACAAGAGCACACAAAACGTCTAGACTCTTATAAACATTTTCTATATGTAAACTTCCCACGAGTCTGTTTTTCTCAAAAAAACACACGTGTTCAAAAAAAATATCAACGGACCGAAAGCGGAAACGCATGAAGATTAGAAAATGCATTCCGATGAAAGGGAGTAATATGAGATGCCGCAACCTTTCGAGGACCACTTATCTGGCGACTCGTAGAAGCCATGGGTAGATAGGGAACATGAACATTTTTAAGTACCAAAATTCCAAGAAAACCAAATTTAAATATTTCCACGACCATAAAACTTTATGCAGCTGCTCTTCAAACGAAACACTTTTCGAATATTCTCAACATTGAAATATTTTTCTTTTAACAGTAAACAATTTAAACAGACAAATGAAATCTCAATGTTAAAATAAATGAATTAATAATTGATAAATAGTAATGAGGAAACAAAATAACAAAGAAGATAACAGATAATTCATTTGCAATAAGTATAACAATCGAAACGGACGACACGAAAAGAAGATATATGTAACGCTATTAAATAAGTTTGACATTAAGAGACATATGAGGTAAATCGCAAAACAAATGCTAATACATTTGAAATAACAACAATTTGACAAATATTGAATAATAAATAAAATATTGTATTCGATAATACGCATAAGACGTAAGTTGTGGAGGGAAGATGGGCCTTCCCAAAGCAACATCTTTGTCCGTCAGGGAGGGGCGAAACCCACCTACGCGACAAAGATAGGATAACCTATGTGGAGGGGAGTCTGCGCTCCCGAAGCATCAGGCCCTTTAGTTTAAGAAAAGGGAAAATCAAGATGAAAATGGACCATCATTGGTTGAACCTTTCTACGACTTAAAATTTCGGAACGCCTATAAACCGAAATAATAAAAAGACGCGCAGAAGGAAAATCAAAGCAGAAGAGAGTCAGAAAAGCAGAAGAGAGTCAGAAGAGCCAGAAAACAGTAAGAAAAGGAGAAGTGAACCAGAAATCAAGCAGAAGTCAGTTAGAGAAGAGTCAGAACAGAGAAGTAAATAGTAGAATCAGAAAGTTGCAGAGTCAAAAGAAAAGTACCGACTCCAAATAATAAAGAAGAGACTGAAATTAAATAAACTCAAAGAAATAAGAAAAGATTAAAGTAATAGAAAAATTGAAATTAATAGAGAATAGAGAAAATATTCAAAGTTTAAAGTTGAAACTGAAAAGTATTAAGTCAAAGAAGAATTAAGAGTTATTGAAACTATTTCGAGGAACTGCGAGGTCAACGAAGATTTTCACCCTTTCGACTGATCGATTTCGTTCTGCCGTCTTCATCGTTATCAAACTGTAAGTCCATTATTTGTTTTATTTGTATATCTTTAATTTGTTTTCTAAAATATAGACTCTTTGAGTCAGATTAAATCCAACACGACGTTTCCACATTTATTTGCACTCCTCAATTAAAGACTCCCATCCAGTCTATTGGCCGAGAGGCTAGGGCAAAAAGGGAATGACCATTTTTTCAAGGTTTCTTAACCTTGAGTGCGTCTTGACGTCACATTTCATTGTGGACTCGTCAGACCGACGTCACAGTTAAAATACTGTTATGATTATTAAGATGAACATCACTGACCGACTGACTTACTTCACTGAGATCCTCATTTTACTATTATTTGATATCAATCGGGCCATCCATGACTGTTGCTATGGGGATAAATAGACATAAGAACAGACTTACGAGAGACTCGATCGCGACCGGACGTATCAGGAGAGCTCTCAATTTAACATAGAGAATAAAGACTCCTTCTTTTATAATAAAGTGTTAATTTATTAAATACCCGTGCGCAACATTGGTGTCAGAAGTGGGATGTAAAAAAAAAAAAAAGGTGTGTGCCGCAGATGATTAAAAAAAAAAAATAAATAACACTGCGATATCAAAAAGTGAAAGTGAATAGTTCGCAATGAATACTCGAAGGCAAAGGAGAAATCCATCGAGCATCACGGAGGAATTAGCATCATTCCGACAAGAAATTATCGGAATGATCGACACAAACAACACTCAAATTATTACCAGGACAACGGAAACAACCAGAAATATGCTACAGGAAATAGCCAAAGAAACAGCTAAACAAACCGTCCAGGCTCTACAAAACCAACTACATCAACAAACAGATATTTCTCAATTTATTAATTTACATAACACTAACAATAGCTTAACTAACTCATTAAATCCTGCTGAACCAATATTTCAACCTCAAAATTCTAGAGAAACTAACCCAAATAGAAATAATAACAAAGAAATTGACAAAATTAAAACTGACACTTACGATGGTAATAATTCATGGGAACAATTTTTGAAACAATTTGAATTAATTTCAAAATTCAATAATTATGACAAAAAAGAAAAAGCAATAGTTTTGTCTTCAACGTTACGTGGTTCTGCTCGTGCAGTTCTAGAAACATTAGAAATTAATGAAATCGAAAATTACACTAAATTAAAAGATGCACTAGAATTTTGTTTCGGTTCAAAAAATTCTACACAAATGGCATTTAATGAACTAAATGTAAGAAAACAAAAATATCAAGAAGATTTTGCTATGTTTGCAAATGATTTAAAAAGATTGGTCAATATCGCATACCCCGAAACTGATGAAGAAACGAAAAACAAAATTGCTTGTAATCAATTCATTTCAGGCATTTATAGCTTTCAAATTCGAAAAACTCTCCGCTTAGAAATTATAAACTGTTTACGAAAAACTTCCATAAGAGCAAAAGAAATTGTAATCTCAATCGCAGAAATGAGAGTAAAAGAAATAGTGCACATAAATAGATTAGCTCATTATGAAGAATAAGAATATTATAAAATTATATTTTAATTAACAATAAATTTCAATTAAGATTATAGTTATGTTAATCTTTATGTTACTTATAAATTCATTTAATTTAATTTTATTTTATTTTATTTTCGAACAGTTAAATGGTGTTAGATCAGAGAGACAAGCTGGAGGGTGTTGATTTCAGCTGGACCTTGGACGCTTTGTCCTTAAGCACTCGGTAAAGTGTGGAGAAAGTGCCCTGGAGGGTGCCGGCGAAATCTGTTAGTGATTCGATAGAAATTGCCAGGCTTGGTTAAAATCTAGCAATGTTCACTGTTTCCGAGATCATACTTAAGATAGTAGCTAGGCAATTGCTAGAGATGGATTTACAAATAACACTACTGATCACAGTGTTAGTGTGAATTTGTCTGGGATTGTCCTAGATTCAAAGAGGTACGTTCTCGAAGTTTTGTCGGGGGGCCCGGATCTCCGTATGAATGACTATGTGTGCACAACATGTCATTTCTGGATAAGAGTGACCGACGTGATGTATTGAGTGGTTAAATTCTTTCCAGAAGGCTTGTGCGACTTTCTCCGGGTTGAGATTCCGATTAATAAAAATAATAATTAACGATTTGAAAAGATTGATTGATAATCAATAATTGAAAAATGAAGATGGAATATTGAAATGAATTGATGATATTTACAATTGTGTAAAGTTGAATAGAATAAGTTAATTATAAGACCAATATTTTAATTTAATATTTTTATTACTAAATAAAATACACAATAAGTTAATTATTTTCCCTCTACTCGCAGAATTTTTTTTTCTGTTATTAGGTCAAACTTCCATTGCTTCCTTACTTCTCGTATCCCAGACTGGATCCAAACCAATTTCAGTTACGGCACAACATCCTGACGAACAAAATTAAGAAATCATAAGGACTCAACAACATTGACATTAAAATTATATAGAATCTTCAAACAAAATAAAATTGTACAAACTTTACTAACACGACTGAGACAGAAGACGGATAAATTCAGACAAATAGTTAGAATACTGTTTTATCGTAGGTTTTTGGTCGTGGTTTTCCTACGAAATCATGATGAAACTAACAGTTTGAAAAATGTTTCCTCACGGGGGCGAATACCGAAATAGTTTCCTTAGGATGAGTCCACGATATTCAGGTCCCTCATCCTCTGGATTGTCTAGGGAGTTGCCGGGACGACAACTTTGAAAGACGGGGGTAGTGTTATGATTACAAAGATGAACATCACTGACCGACTGACTTACTTCACTGAGATCCTCATTTTACTATTATTTGATATCAATCGGGCCATCCATGACGGTTGCTATGGGGACAAATAGACATAAGAACAGACTTATGAGAGACTCGATCGCGACCGGACGTATCAGGAGAGCTCTCAATTTAACATAGAGAATAAAGACTCCTTTTATAATAAAGTGTTAATTTATTAAATACCCGCGCGCAACAATACTTTGACATTCAGCACTGAAGCTTTGATTTTTCGGTGTTTTGCCTACTTCGCCACTTGACGAATGTGATATATATATTATTTTGAAATTTATTTCAGCGTGTTTCACGAATATACAACTCGCCCCTAAAAAAAAAAATACTGAGCGCGCTATTCGATCCCACGCGCTTGCAGTCCGGAGTCCGACACGCTACCAACGGGACCATCCCATCGCTTGTAGAATGAGTGCACCTTCTGGTACTTATGATTCGCGGCCGGATGGATGATTGGTTTGTTTTCGAGGATAATGTTTTATCGCTTGATGAAAGGTTGTTTAAATAGCGAAAATATGGAAATATGATGAAGTATAATATAATAATACATCTAAATTTGAGATGTATTATCATACGATTACAAAATTGTTGTTCTTTCCATGAACGTGTGTCACGAATGAACAATTCGGCAAAAAAAAAATGAATAAATACTCAGAGCGGGGATTGATCCCGCGCCCCTTCGGACCGAAGTCAAGCATGCTACCGACTGGACCATCTAATTGCTTGAGGAATAGGTGCATTCTCGTACTTATGATTTGCGGCCGGATAGATGATTGGCTTGTATTCGTTTGCTGTTTTGTTGCTTTATCCCTCGATCAAAGTATGAGAATTAATATAATATTAGTAATATAAATATATTTCCGCTTATTTATAGGAATTATAATGCATTTGGCATTAGGATGGGTGTGAGTGAAGCGGGAGCAATTTATTAGAAGAGTCTCGCGCGGGCCGTCGGGTTATATCACGCGTGAGCCGTGCTAAGCGCGCAGCCAGAAGCCAGCAGCCAGATCGCGCGTAAAGACTACCCTCTCTCTAGTCCTCTTACGCGCCACATGAACGTGCTCAGCATCCCCATGTATGAGTGCACCTGCCGAAGGCGCGGTCGAAGTTTCTCGACCGCGCTTGGCTCTTTCCGACGGCGTCCGAGCGTCGCTTGCTCACGGACACGCGCTTCTCTGATTGTGTGATGGGCGCGTAAGGGACTAGAGAGAGGGTAAGTTTTACGCGCGATCTGGCTGCACTGGCGCAGTGGTTAGCGCTCATTGCTCTCATCGCGAGGACCCGGGTTCGAGACCATCCAGCGGCTCGCCATTCTTTTCATTCATCGCCACTTCACCATCCCGACCACTGCAGACCGTTCGAGTCATCACACATCGCACGACTTTTTGCATTTTCGGTCAGCCATATTACATCCGCCATTATGAAATTCTAAGTTTTCATTGCAGATTCGTAATCAGCTACGCCAAAATCTGCAAATAGCTACGTTCGCTTTTGCCAAATGACTTTTCATTTTTAGTCAGCCATATTGGATCCGCCATCTTGAATTTTTGAATTTTGAGTGCAGATTCGTGATCGCGGACGTATTGTAGTAGCCGATGCTATTACGATAACCAGAATGATTGCCTACTCCTACCACCATCGGCGCTGCGATAGTTTCATCTATCCCCTCTAGCCTAATGCACACTACCCGAGCGTAAGATTCGTAATGACTTTACATCGCCTACATTTTTTTCACGTTTTCACATTTTTCACATTTTTCACGTTTATTGAGTCAGAATATCGAGTTTTAAGTACCACAGTGAAAATTGTTCGATCACCATTGGGAGTTATTGTCACTTGACCTAGTCGACAGCATTTAACCTTCAATTCGGACGGATCAAATTTCCCAAGTTCGGAGAAGAGTTTGTCGATAAGCGTCGATAATTCTCCATCTGCTGATATGAAATGCGCGAAATTGTTGTGATGATAGGTGAGACATTCACGCGTACCGATAATCTTTGATTTAGTCTCTTTGTCCGGCTTAACAATTTCCTGGGACTCGCTATCCGAACTCGACGTCAGAGGAATTATCACCGAGTCATAACGCTTTCATGATTTTAGCTGCATCGCACGCGCGGTTAGGTCAGCACCCTGTATTGTCACGATTGGGTGGCGATTTGCGAGGTGGCTTGGACGGTAATACAGGCTGCTTTACAGGAGCTACATCTCGTTCATCGTCGGCTTCAGTGCCATCATCACAAACACCTAGCTGATCGACGCCTTCGAAGCTCACTTGATCCAGGAGTTGATTCTTCGTGACTCCTTTTTCTCGTTCTAACAATGTCTGTAGCCGTTGAATTAAATCATTATCTCGACATCATTTATCGAATGGTTTAACTTTATTGAGAATCCATTTAGCCTCGGGATCGAATTTATCTTCTTCGGAGACAAAATCTGGCCAGTCGGATTCCTTTGAATCCTCGGCCTTTCCATCTGAATTCTGGATTCCTTTTCCGAAGCGCTGTTCGAGATGTCGAATCATTCCGTCACATTTACCAATCGATTCTCGAATTGATGCGCTATCGATGAACGATTTCGCCTCAACTGGTTACGGTAATTCCTCGAAAACGACGTCAGTCTCCTCGTCAGAATCATCATCTTGTGAGTTTAACACGACGGCGATCTTGGGCTTCTGAACTAAAGATGTTGGTTCAGAAGATTCTGATGTGCTTCGACATCACAGGCAGTGTCTGTGATCCCTGCAATCGTCGGTGGCTCGTGTCTTTTGGAGGGTAGGAGAGTGGTAGGTAACATACTCCAGTGAATACGGTGTATGGGGATGTTACGTCCGACAGGGAGACTTTGACCGAAGATGCGGCGCGATCGGAGTTAGGGCGCGAACTTTGAAATGCGATGGAGTTTTTCGCGCAATTGAGTCTTTTTGTAGAACGTCCACAAATTCCGTACACTCCTAATATTTAATGAGGAAATGATTGGATGTCGATGAGGTGTACGTTGATGCCCTTTTTATGAAAGAAATAAAATATAACTTTCGTTTTTATACAAAAAAACCAACAACGTAAGCTTTATTATAACTGTTCAGTGATTGAATGTCGAATATTTTTGGATGTTGAAGATTTAAATGGTTTCAGGACTGAGTTCATGATTTACAGAGCTCGAATTTACACGAGGTTTGAGTTGTACGAAGATTTAGTAGTTCTAGATTTTGACTCGATGAAGGTAGAAGAAGTACTGATGAAAATCTTGCAGAGGGTTAACCATTACACTTCTACAAAGCGGAGTTTGCAAATTTTGGTTGATTTGATTGGTCGTCCAGTCTGCCTTCTGGATACACTGGGAAAGGTCTTCTAGCGCATTATCAGCAATCGACTGACGAAGTTCATCGAAGAACATGGAGTCGACTTGGCACACAATGCCACGGATCGCAAAGGGTGACATCGCGGTGTCAAAAAATACTGTGCTGTCGTCGCGCTAGACGTAAAGAACGCCTTTAACACAGCAGGCTGGAGCTTCAATACATCAACCTCTCCGTTTCCATTGATAATTGCTCTGCGGCTGGTAAGCCCTGAGCATCACTCAAATCATCCATTTTGCGGGGAGTATTGTTGAACCATAAAATACTTGAAAGATGGGTAGTTAGTAGTATGTGGACCACTATGGCGAATCCCCACTCCTATTCCCGCCCCGGCGGAGCGGGTAGAGTGGGGAGAGACCGGGAGAGACGCCGTAGCGTTCCCCTCATTATTCCGCACGTAATTGTGCTATTACGAAAAATGTATTTTTTTCATGATTTTAATTTTTTCCTGTATTTATTATATATATTTAATTTCCAATATTTAATTTCCTTTATATTTAAATCCTATATTTAATTTTTATCTTTAATGATCCGCATCCTGTTGATTCGTGAGGGGGAGCTGGAAAAACGACGTAAAGAAACGTTCGTTTTCCACACACACGCACACACGCACACGCGCACACGCGCACACGCGCACACGCGCGCACGCACGCACGCACGCACGCACGCACGCACGCACAACGACGACGACGACGACGTAAAACGTTCGTTTTTCACGCACACACATGCAACGACGTATGAACGTTCGTTTTCCGCGCGCACACACACATTCACACACGCAACGACGTAAAAACTTTCGTTTTCTACGCGCACACACACACAAAAACGTCGTTGTCGAAACGTCAAAACGTACGTTTTACGCACACACACGCACGCGCGCGCACACACACACACACACACACACACACACACACACACACACACACACGTCGCGCACAATTCACTCCTCTGCGCGCCCCTCCACGAAACCCTTGTCGTCATTATCCTCCCAATGGTCCAGCTCCAACTATTGGATTAACCACACCGCAACACCGACGTTCGCCGCTGTTGATAAATGCACGGCAGGTGGGTGACCGACGGGGTGATAAACTACACCATGGCTGAAGAGGGCCTCTGATGAGAGGACCCACAACGCCTCCTCCACCCCCGGGATATCACGACGATCCACGCCGGCAATCGTGACCTCCTCACCCAAAGCTGGGACCACGGAGGCCAGAGGTGGTGGGGTGCGGAGGTCGTGCAGCCAAAAATAGTCGCTGACACCGGAATCGACGAGGTATACCTCAAAGTACTCGCCGTCGTCATCGCCACGGGTGATTTCACCCCGCGAAACCGCCCCGTGGCGAAAAACGATGCACGAGGCGCCTACGAAGGCGTCTTCTCGCGGTAGGCGCCAGCCCCTTGGGTCCTCCTCATAGAAGGCCCTCATTATTGTTTGGAGGGCCTCGTACGCCGCCTGCACCTCGTTACTCCGTAAAAAAACGGCGCACTCACTTAGCATAGACACGATGCTGCAAAATACAGCCTCCAAACACGCGCTATATCGCGGAAACATTTTCGCAGTTTTTTTAAACCCGCGCGTTTCAGATGCTGGAAGAAGACTGAGGATGATTCTTTGCTCCGGTATGAAGCATATTCGCTCGTGAAGAGTCATCAAAATCGAGGATCGTCGCAGTTACGAGACGTACCAAGGAATTTAATCTCGCAGTTCGAGGGGCAAATGATGCATCTGTTTTGGACACGCGCGACTGCATGAAAAGCGTATGTCAGCGGGAATAACTGCTGCAAACTTTGGTAGAAGAAGAAAGAAGACATAGATTCTTAAGTACATGAGGTAAGCCGTCATTCGCGACAGCAAGAAAGAGAGAGCGAGCAGATTCTTTCAAAATTGCACGTCGTCGCACCAAATTACCGCACCAAGAAATCTAATCCTGCCGGCCGAGGACAACGATGCATCTCTTTTTGAATCGACACGTGTCCACAGCGAAGGCAACAACAGCACACGAAGTATACTCACGAGAGAGACAGAGGTTCCTTTTGATGAACATTATTAAATATTATAATGGACAAAGCACGGTACTACTATTCGAAGAAGAAGAAGAACATACACCGTCCTTTGCGTAAGCATAGGCGATACTCACGCGACAAATTGCGCCTGTATCGTCTTAACAGCAGACCTAGAAAATAAGAAGGACGTATCTCTCACGTATAGCGACGCGAGTTACGTCCTTTTTTGAACGAAAATTTTTCGTCAACGGGCCTGAACTCGACTCATCGAGCATAGATCCCCTTTGCGAAACCCCCAAAATTTCGTCCGTTTTCTCGTATCTCGCACCGTTCTCGAGATATTGCGATTTTTTCCGATCTACGCTATTACGAAAAAAATTGGTTTTTTTTCAGGATTTTGAATATTTTGACGACGGGTCTGAACTCGTCTCATCGAGCACAAACCCCTTTGAAAACCCCCAAAATTTCGTCCTTTTTCGCGTATCTCGCACCGTTCTCGAGATATCGCGATATTTCGCGCTCGAAATAAGAAGGACGTAGAGAGAGAGAGAGAGATTCATATGCCGAAGCGTTATTAGCGACAAGGTGTGTGTTCGGCTTAACAGCAGGCCGAGAAATAAGGACGTATCTCTCACGTATAACGACGTGAGTTACGTCCTTTTTGGAATGAAAATTTTTCGACGCGATGAGTACGAACCCCTTGCGATACTCCCCCCTGAAATTTCGTCCGTTTTCTCGTATCTCGCACCGTTCTCGAGATATCGCGAGTGAGTTTTTCCGATCTACGCTATTACAAAAAAAGAAACCCCCCCCCCCTTCTAAAAATTCGTCACAAAACAAGGCGTATTTAACTGAATTGTACAATTGTTTAATGTTCATCATTGTGTATTTTGTTCATAGAATATTAAAAGGAGAAGGGGGAGCGGGTGAAATGATCGTGATGGTCGACGCAATAGCGTATTACTTTTTCGCTTTCAGTTTATTATTTGTCGTTTCGAGTATCGTATCGCCTGACGATCAGCTCGAAGAAACTTTCCGCGATCTAAAGTTTCTTGCAATTTGAAATCAACGTATTTATATCATCAGTAGAAGAAGAAGAAGAATTTGCACAGTCAAACCTTTGAAGTAATTATTTGTTACAATACGATTTCTATACGAGGTGTTTCATGCCAAATGCACCTTTTTCATGCTTTGATTTATTCATAGATGCAGTTCTATGTGAAGGGAAGCAAGATTATTTTCAAGCGTGAAGGATCGGACCTGGTCCTGGCGAGTAAAAAACATTTCAAGTGTGTGTGTGTGTGTGTCTGTGCGTGTGTGTGCGTGCGTGCGTGCGTGCTCTTTTCTAATGTTTGCATTGTTACAGAGGGCTCTTTGTCCCTTCGTTGAAGTCGCTGAAGCCGTGAGAACACGGAGAAGAGAAAACCGCGAAAATCTCGCGAGATTATGGAGTGACATTAATTATACAGAGGAGTATTGGGTATGGGATCCCGTGGCTACTCCCGCAGACATTTTGGGGCTCCGTCGCCTCTATCACATGGAGTCTTTTCCGCGACGTCCCCCCGCCGAGATCTGGACGGAGGAACTTTGCAAATTATAATTTCAATGAATAATTGTGATTGAGTATGAATAAATGATTCGATGCACCGTTAATGTGCCGTGCTCAGCTCGTTATTTTTTCTACGCTATTATATGTATATTGTAACGTGTTTTATTTCGTTATATTTAAATTTATATGGATTCGAGACTCGATCAGGGATCAAATTAATTTGTGGACACCCGATAGATAATATGACCCAGTTTTTATTCCGTATTTCTCCTTTACATAGCTTCCTTAGATTAACGAGTGTTTATATGCATAGAAATTCAATGTTGGCCCAGGATAATTTGCGCTTTAAATATTTGGCCTATTTTAATTCGGGGAACGCTTAATTCAATTATTCATTGTCTCGCTCGTTTGTTTACGTTCTTCTTCCGCCGCTTCCGCGCGCGCTTGCCGTGCCTTGCGCTTGCCTTCTTTTTCCCTATCTGTTGATGTGTGTCTTTGTTCTCACTCACTCTCTTATTTCTTTTCTCTCTCTCTCTCTCTCTCTTTTCCAGAAAGCACGTTTTCCTTACGCTTTCCCTTTCCTTACTGTGCGTCCAGTACTCGGGAACAGCGACCAGTACTTGCGATACTCTCTACCTTCACACCTCCATCTAAACAATCTTACTTTCCTTACGTCCTTCCTTTCCTTATTATGCATCCAGTACTCGGAAATGACGTTCAGTAGTCGCAAGTTGCTTGTAGCACTGTATGTTTTATGCCGGTTGAATCTCCTGTCATCTCGTTTTCCTCACGCCCTTGTCTTCTTACTACGAAGGCCAGAATCACAAGGGCGTTCGTACTAATGAAATTCTTTAGGATATTTCTGGGCCTCTCCTGAGCACATTCGCCTTTATTTCGGTTTGTTCGCTCCCTTGACACCCTTCTTACTACCAAGGCCAGTTAGGTGTCTCAGTCGCTACTTCCGCCTTTACAAAGGGCGTATATGCTCGGTAACACGGCGTGTCCTTTTCAATCGACTCGTTTTCGCATCAATTTGCATGAAGTCACGCTTGTTAATGCTGTGAAACAAGTGCCTTTACCCTTGCAGATCCCCGGTATTTATACCTGATTTACAATGTTTAAACTTCCCCTTCCAACTCCTCTTCGTGAGACATTTCGTATGTGTTTGTCTTAAATGTTAAATGAAATTATTGTTTTCGATGAAATTCCCTCAGTGTGTGTCCGTGTTTTGTTTTCGTAGAATTTCGTTAGTGTGTCTATCTATGTATTTTCGTTATATTAGTTCGTATGTGTCGTTACATCTTATGCTTAGGTGGTCGTCCGTTTGGTGGGGAGAGGCATCGTAATCGGTTATGTCTCATTACCCCCCCTAATTCCTATGTCACCGATCGAATTTCGCGAGTTCGGTGACTATGGAATTATTTGCGTATATGTTTTCGCTGTGTGTTGTGTAGCTAATTGTGTTCTATGTGTATTGCTCGGTTGTGTGTCTATTTAGTTTATATTTCTTCTCTTATACGTGTTTTGTATATATGTGCCATTTTTGTTTTGTTTCTTGCTCTCGCTGGTTTCTGTGTGTTTCGCTTTAGAAATATAGGGGTCATAAAATTTTACACATATGTTCTTTTTGTTCATATATTGTTACAGAGATGTAATAGATCCGCTGTCGTCGCTGTCGCTTTCCTCCTCATCTTCCGGTAATATGAGGTAGCGTTGGAGGAACATTCGTTCCTCCCCCACTACCTCATCCAATATTGCGTCCTCGTCTATGTCTTCGAGAGGCATGGTTGTGGCGTATTCCTCCTCATCGTCTTCATAGATGTCGTACTCGTCTTCGTCCTCGTTTCCCCGGGGGCTGTTAATCGGGCTGCTGACGTCCGTGAGAGGCTGGGGCATGCTCTCTAATTTCGCAGTTAGCCATGCGTGGCAGCCCCAGTTTCCTCCTTCGGTCTCCCATTCTGGCTCGATGGGGTTGGGTCGTTTTTTTGCGAGCCCGTGCTGTCTGAGTCTCGTTCCTACGTTCTTACTTCCTTGGAATAGTAGTTCCACCCAGGCTCCATCAGGGTTTTTTTGTAGTTGTTTGAGTTTAATCATGACTGGAGTCTCGCTTAATTCTTGCCGAATCGCCTCGACCACGTCCCCGCTCCACTCACCCGAATTTGTGGGCCCTGTTTCATGGAGCCCACAAGCGACCGCCATATACGGGATGTTGAGTAAATTTTCGGGTGCTGTATAACACTGGTCCATTTCGACCATGCCTTGCCGTTCCCAGTCCCCGAACCATACCACGGGTCTTCCTCCATTTGTCTCGACAATTGTCCCTCGCAGAAACTGCCCTTCCACGAGGCATAAAACGGCATGCCCCGGGAAGGTTTCCTCTTCGATCACGAGGTGCACGCCTTCGTAGTCGGTTCGGGCTCGGTTACACCAATGCAGGACACTCACTGCTGGTCCTTCCAGAATTTGGATGTAGAAGTGAGACGGGTCGAAGAAGGCGACTAATCTAAGACGTGCGTCTTCTCGTAACTGGTGCATTGGGTAATTCTCAAAGTGAGGCACTGGGTTGGTCCGGAGATTGGCCAGGATGTTAATGTTGCGTCGCTCCATTTCCGTATCTCCAATGCTTTTCCGTGGATGTACAGCCGTGTCGTTACCTTTGTCTTGTCTGATCCTCTCGTTTTTCCGTGGATGTTTTGCCTTTGTCGTTACTTTTGTCTCGTCTGCTTCGCTCGTTTTTCCGTGGATGTTTTGCCGTTGTCGTTATCTCTGTCTTTTCTGATTCGCTCGTTTTTCCGTGGATGTGTGCTGTTTGTCGTTTAGATTTCTTGGTTTGATTTGGGTGTGGTTTGGGACGCGTTTCGATTTGTACTAATCGTTAGAGGCCCAACGATTTACCCGGATACCAAGTTCGAATTTCCTCGTCGGTGAGCTCCTTAATATGTGTGTCGTCGGTCGTATTGTCTTTCTTTTCCTTTTGCTTGATTTTTCCTCTTTCTTCGCTCTTTCTTGCTTGCCGGATTCTCCTTTTCCATCTCCGTTCCATCGATTTTATTTGCGCGATCTCTATCGGTATTAATTTCCATTGTTGTCGCGATGTATTTCTGTTCTCCTCTTCGTCACTCTCTAACAGCCACCACAATCCCAAGATTCTGGATTGTAACTGTTCCTTTCGATATCATTTCTCTTGCTCGAATTTACCTGATTTTATTTGATTTTGGTTTCCCTTTGTCTGACTGCCTTTGTTCGATTTTATTGCTTTGATTTGTCTAGCTGTTGTTTGTTCTTATGTACTTTCTTTCGATCGTTGTATTGTTCGATAACATCGATTCTTATATCCTCCTCATTTTTCGATCCGCGATTTTAAATGTGCTTCTTGCTCCTGGTCATTTATTTCTTTAATGTAATTTTTTAATAGGCTCGCGTGGAATTTTCCCCGATCCATTTTTGTTCTTGGGTCTTCGAGGAGATATGTCGCTAGCCCGACACATTTTTTTATTCGGTATGGCCCTTCATATGTTGGCATAAATTTGGCAATTCTCTGTTTACTAGGGTCGGAGACATTTAATGCCTTTACCAACACCACATCGCCTTCTTCAAATGTTGTCGTATAATGGTTTTGATTAAATCTCTCAGCTCGTCGCTTTCCTTTGTGGATTATTCTTTCTCTGACGAGTTTCATTTTGGCTTCGTATGACAGAGAATCATTCGGATCGTTTTTTAGGGCGAGGATCCATCTTTTCCATATTCGATATGGCTTCTTTTTGGTTTGTAGTTCCCGAGGTGTGAATTCGGTTGTCTCGTGATGTGTGTCGTTAATACATTCTTGGATTATTTGTGTCCATCGATACCAGCCGTTATGTTTTTCTTCGAGAAATGTCCTAAAGAATCGGCTAAGTTCTCGGTTTACACGCTCTACGATGTTTCCCTGGGGATGATGTATTGACGAGAAAATCCCGATGATTTCATTTTCTTTTAGGTAGTCAATCCATATTTTCGAAGTGAATTGGGTCCCATGGTCGAATTGGATCCTTTGAGGCTTTCCGTATTTGGGAAAATAATCCTGTCGCATCTTTCGGATGACCGATGCTGTATTTGCCTTTTTTAGTGGATACAAAACCACAAATTTGGTGAAAGCGTCAATTGTAATGAGAATATGTTTCACCCGTCCCAGTCGAGGCAGGCAATGGTCCAAAAAAATCAATGGAGACCAGATCTCCTGGGCCTTTTGGTACAATTATTTGCATCAGTGCGTAATTTGTCTGCGTCGACACTTTGTTGCGTTGGCAGGTGTCGCAACTTGCAAGGATTTGTCGAATTCGTTTCGCCAAATGTGGGCATGTAAAATCTTCATCAAGCATACGGAAAACCTTGCGTGCTCCCGGATGTCCGTATAGCTCGTGGCATTCTTTCGTCAGTTCTTCTAATAGCGATTCCGGGACAATTGTCTTCCATCGATTCTGTGATGTTTTCTTCTGGATGACGTCCTCATACATCCGGTACTTTTGTGTCTGTTTGTTATTTATTTGTTCAGTTATTTGTTTCAAATTTTCCTGTTTTCTTTGCAGCTTCCCAATGTCCTTGAATTTCTTTACGAACTCTTTCGAGGGTTTTCTTGCAAGCAACGTCCCTATAATCATCTGCCCCTTGTTTCGCCAATCGTATGTTCCTTCATCATTTGTTGGCTAAGGATGTCGGCAACTACGTTCTTCTTTCCCGGGTAGTGTTCAATAGTGAGGTCGTAATCTTGTAAGAGTAATGCCCATCGTAATAATCTATCATTTATGAATCGACACGTCCGGAGGAATGTTATAGCTCGATGGTCCGTTCTGACTTGTGTTTTTGCCCCCAGCAGATACGTTCGAAATTTGTGTATTGCCCAGACCACTGCTAGTAATTCTTTCTCGGTTGTGGTGTATCCGACTTCAGCGCCTTTCAGGGTTCGACTTGCGCATGAAACTATTCGTTCTTCCTTGTCATGTCCTTGTTGGGATAAGATGGCTCCTAATGCGTAATCGCTTGCATCTGTCGTGAGGATATATTCGCCGTTGTTTATAGGGTGAGCCAGGACCATGGTGTCTGTAAAAAGTTTCTTCGTTTTCACGAATGCTTATTCTATTATCTCATCCCATATCCACGGTTTTCCTTTTCGTAGTAGTTCGAGTAATGGGACCGTAGCTGATGCATGCTGTTTCGTGAATCTTGAGTAGAAATTTATTAATCTCAAGAATCCTCTGAGTTGCTTGAGGTTCTTAGGCCTTGGAAAATTTGATATCGCCTGTATTTTATACTGCTGTGGTTGAATTCCTTGTGTTGTGAGTGTGTGACCGAGGAAGGATATTTCTTGACGGAAAAATTCGGATTTTTTAAAGTTTAAAGTCATGTTGTGGTTGCTTATTCTCTGGAATAGTTTGTCGAGATGCTCCAGGTGTTCTTCCGGGGTTGTGGATAAACACAGAAGGTCGTCCACAAAGTTCAACACGTGATTTCCGAGATTTCGTAACACGATATCGAGACCTCGAATCAGGCTCGCTGTACTTGTTTTTAATCCAAAGGGTGTCACCGTAAATTGGTAACATTTTCCCTCGTGCTGAAAAGCGGTGTATTGACGCGATTCTCTATGTAATGGTATCTGCCAGAAACTACTAGTCATGTCCAGACTGGACAGGACTGTTTTTCCACCACATTTTTGAAATATCTCCTCCATTGGTGGTGCATTGTCGTGGTCATTTATGAGATACTTATTGAGTTGTCGTGCGTCGAGGCATAGTCGTACTGACCCGTCCTTTTTTATTACCGTAACAATTGGGTTAATGTATTGGCTAGTTACACGCTCGATCACTCCATAGTGCATCATCCGTTGAATCTCTTCTTCCACTCTTTCCCGATATTGTATTGGTACGGGGTAGGAGCGATGCACATATGGTTGTGGTGTGTTTAGTTTTAGTTCGTGGACATATGCACTCATTCGCCCTGGGATTTTACTAAAAATGTGTCGATATTGTGAAATGAGAGCCTTGAACCGTGGTCCCAAATAATTTCTTAGTGGTGGACAGCTCATAATTCTCTCGTCGACTTCGCTTTCAGTTAACGCGCTGGTTTCGTCGCTTGTGATTTGCATTATACTCTTTTCTGTGTCTTTCGTTTCTGGTGGGTCAGGATTGTTTGTTTTTCTCCAATCTCCTTGCGTCAGAGTGCTGACAGTTTCCCCTGCTACCTGGATAATGCCCTTATCTAAATTTACAGCGACTTGTAGCGTCGCCATTCCGTCTACTCCTAAGATTGCTTCTCGTCTTAATTTCGGGACGATGAGAACATTGATGTCTCCCTCCGTGGTGTACAGCCTGGATTTGGCAAGGATTTGTTGTTTGATTTTTCCGGCGTTTCCTCCAAATGCTCCCAAAATTTCCCTCCCGGTGACCGGAAGTGTGGGACATTTTTGAAGTTCTTTACTCTTCAAAAAGACTTCCTCTGAAATGCATGTGACCTCGCTGCCGCTGTCCAACAGTGCTTCTACTTTTACATCTTCCATATTTACTGTGAGGGTAGGACACTTATTGTGGTGTTCTCTTCTCATCCATTCGAATTTTTCCTCATTCTCCTGGATCAAGAATTCTCTTGGATCTCCTAAAATGCTTTTAATCCTCCATGGATCCCTTGTTGTTATTATTTCCCCAGGTTTTCTGTCGTCCTTTTTTTTTTCTTCTTGTGCATCGTTGTGACCTTGAAGCCTTTTCCTTTTCTGTTGCTGTCTCTTCTTGAGGTTACGTTTTGCTCGTGCTCTTGCTTCTTCCATGGCAAGCGTCTCGATTGACGTATTTCCCGTTGCGCCTCGGGTAGGTTGCGTCGTCAACCCCATCGATCCGGGCGCAACGTTTATGCGTTTCCCTGGTCCTGCATTTTTGTTGTTGTAGCTTGTCCCTGACCGTTGTTCCAGTCTGTTGATTGTCCTTGTACCGGGTTCGATAATTCTTTTTCCTTGGGCTGCCGAATCGGAGCTCCAGGGTTCAGAGTTTGTTGCCCTGGGTTCTGCCATGTTTTTAGAGGGGCCTCTGTCCTCCATGGTTGGCCGAATTGTCGCCTATTATTAGGGTTGTTGTTGTTGTTGTTGTTGTTGTTGTTGTTGTTGTTGTTGTTGTTGTAGTACTGTCGCCCTCCTCCGTTCCCACCTATTGGGCTGCTTCTGAGTGGTTTCTTTGTTCCTATACCGTCTAAACTCTCAAGTAAGTCCAGCAACCCTTCTATTGTTTTTATTCCGCTTACGCGGACGGCAATTTTAATCGTATCGTCAAAATGATTCGCGAGCTTCCGGATAATTTCCTCATTTGTGTATCCTGGGCTTAAATCTTTGGCATTGCCGTAGATTCGTGTTGCGTAATCTGCCCGCGTTGCCCGATGACCTTCGTTCTCGTATGTTCCGAATTCCAAGTTTCTTTTTGTTTTGTCCTGGATTTCGTAACTCCAGTATCTTGCCTTGAATTTCGTGGCGAATTCCTCGAACACACGTATTGGTCCCTCCATCACGCACCACCAATCTTTTGCTGCCTCTCGTAACGATTGCCCAATCATATACTTGAGATCTGCTCCCCCGGTGATCTCTACAAACTCTTCTCAATCGCGGAGAAATCGCATGGGACGTTCTCTTCCATCTCCATTGAAAGTGGGTAGTCTTTGCTTGCTTGCATATACTTGTGTTGCGTTGAGGCTGTTTTGTAACGTGGAGTTGTTTTGGATGGGTTCTCGTTGCGTGAGGATTTCCTCACATTTCTCTATCCTGGAGGTGTTGTTTTTGACAATTTCCCCTAACCCGACAGATGAGTCTGTCAAGTTTTTTAAACTTTCCGAGACTTTTTTAAACGTCATATTTATTTCGGCAAGCTTTCTGTGGGTCTCTTCCTGCTTTCGTTTACGGTGGTCTTCGCAAAGGTCGTGTGAGATCACGATTCTTCTTTCTGTCCTTTCTTCCATTTCCTTTAGTTTGCTTGTTAATTCCGTTCTTATTTCTTCCTTTCGTGAGATGCATTTTTCTTCCTGCTCAGCAATGTTAATTTTTAATCGTTGACATTCTTTTTTTCTTTCCGCATTAATCTTGTTTAATGCCCTTATAACAGCTTGTAACGTTTCGTCTATCTCCTGTTGTGTTGTTTGCTGCTCCGCAGGCTGTGGATTTAGATCGTATGTTGCATCCGGGGTTTCGTCGATTATTTGTCTTCTCTGGGGGTTGTTCTCGTCATGGCTTTCCTCTAATGAGGTTTCTGCGAGGCTGGTTTCCTCCGGTGGAGGTGCGATTTCCGACATACGACCGATTCTTTCTCGATCCCGTGTTCATGCCTCTTGTAACAGCCCGTCAGTTGTTGTCGACTCCCATTGGAGCGAATTATGTCGTTCTTGGGACATTATGTTCATCTATGGGCGTTTTCTTTGATTTGATCGAGTCCCTGTTCGGGCGCCAAAATGTAACGTGTTTTATTTCGTTATATTTAAATTTATATGGATTCGAGACTCGATCAGGGATCAAAATTAATTTGTGGACACCCGATAGATAATATGACCCAGTTTTTATTCCGTATTTCTCCTTTACATAGCTTCCTTAGATTAACGAGTGTTTATGTGCATAGAAATTCAATGTTGGCCCAGGATAATTTGCGCTTTAAATATTTGGCCTATTTTAATTCGGGAAACGCTTAATTCAATTATTCATTGTCTCGCTCGTTTGTTTACGTTCTTCTTCCGCCGCTTCCGCGCGCGCTTGCCGTGCCTTGCGCTTGCCTTCTTTTTCCCTATCTGTTGATGTGTGTCTTTGTTCTCACTCACTCTCTTATTTCTTTTCTCTCTCTCTCTCTCTCTCTTTTCCAGAAAGCACGTTTTCCTTACGCTTTCCCTTTCCTTACTGTGCGTCCAGTACTCGGGAACAGCGACCAGTACTTGCGATACTCTCTACCTTCACACCTCCATCTAAACAATCTTACTTTCCTTACGTCCTTCCTTTCCTTATTATGCATCCAGTACTCGGAAATGACGTTCAGTAGTCGCAAGTTGCTTGTAGCACTGTGTGTTTTATGCCGGTTGAATCTCCTGTCATCTCGTTTTCCTCACGCCCTTGTCTTCTTACTACGAAGGCCAGAATCACAAGGGCGTTCGTACTAATGAAATTCTTTAGGATATTTCTGGGCCTCTCCTGAGCACATTCGCCTTTATTTCGGTTTGTTCGCTCCCTTGACACCCTTCTTACTACCAAGGCCAGTTAGGTGTCTCAGTCGCTATTTCCACCTTTACAAAGGGCGTATATGCTCGGTAACACGGCGTGTCCTTTTCAATCGACTCGTTTTCGCATCAATTTGCATGAAGTCACGCTTGTTAATGCTGTGAAACAAGTGCCTTTACCCTTGCAGATCCCCGGTATTTATACCTGATTTACAATGTTTAAACTTCCCCTTCCAACTCCTCTTCGTGAGACATTTCGTATGTGTTTGTCTTAAATGTTAAATGAAATTATTGTTTTCGATGAAATTCCCTCAGTGTGTGTCCGTGTTTTGTTTTCGTAGAATTTCGTTAGTGTGTCTATCTATGTATTTTCGTTATATTAGTTCGTATGTGTCGTTACATATTATGCTTAGGTGGTCGTCCGTTTGGTGGGGAGAGGCATCGTAATCGGTTATGTCTCAATATATGTGTATAATGTAAAATATCTGCTCTGAGGAATACAGCGATGGTGATGGCACGCGCGCAAGCGCTCGACCTCTTGTAACATAATACGATGTTTAGGCGAACATCACGATCGTCGTCGTCGTCGTAGTACCCATGTTTTCTACCATCGCTCGGCCGTTAATTTTTTCCATCAAGTTTGCCGAAGTCGCGAGAACTGCATACGCGCCCTTCTCACACACTCACACACACACGCACATAGAGCTATTTTATTAAATGTTATATTCATTTCAAACGCGAGAGATACTCAGTTGTCATTTAACCGAGCATCCGAAAGTTATCTCGCGCGATTAATTGACAATGTTAGACGTAACTCTTATTCGCGAGTGTATTATAGATCTTTTGCGATTGTCAAAATTTCATAGTGCGCAGCTTCCACGACGGTGCAATGGACGCTGGTACGGTGAATTACAGTGTTTATCCAGAGATAGACTGTTGAAACGCTTAAAATATGTAATATGGTGGACACCACTGCGCGTCATTGTGAAAGCGTACATGCGCGGTCTGTGGAAAGGGCTGTCTGTTCTTACATGCGTATATCAAGAATTAAAACGTCGCGGTGTTAATAACTCATCGTGTATGAGAGCTCTCGTTGAAGAAAAGAAGGGTAAGTACCGTTTTAATTGTAACGTATTGCTATTCCGCAAAACACGGATAAGGCTTAACGACAGCGGGGGGGGGCGGCCGATTACAGGTTATCAGCAGCTTCTCGATGCATCGGGCGATGAAGAAGCGGCTCTTATTGACGTGACAAAGGCCGTCGAGGAGCGCACTTATGATGATGATGAAGAAGAAGAAGAAATGTGCGTAGCTGGGCCTTCGGGTATAGAGCAGGCATATCGACGCGGCCGGGAAATAGACGAGCGTGCCGATAGCGATTCATTCACGTGCTCCGGTAATACGCCAGCACCAGCCGCGTCGAGTGTTTTTAAACCCTCTCAAATATTCTCCGATTAATCACGACCCTCATGTAAGTATTTTTTTAAAGTAAAAAATCGAAAATGAAATTATCTAACAAAACCCGATTTTCATAGATGAGAACCGTATTGCGGATGAAGGAGACGAAGAGGAAGAAACCGCCAGCGGAAGAGGTAACATTCTGCTAGAGGAATGGGCTCGTGAAATTCAGAATGACGCTGAACAACAATTCGATCATCGCGAGAATCAGGCATGAGAATACCCGATGGAGCTCGACCTGGATCAATCAGACGCGGACGATGATTTTGACAGAGCTGACGAGTGGTATGAGCAGCTCATGGCCTCTGGCAATACCGACTCAGGTAAAAGCTTTATTTGACATGTAATTTTTGAAAAATGTAAGTAAGATTGGTTATTTTATGACAGGTTATTTATCGGAATGGGGTTTTTTTGAAGACGATGGAGCTCCTTTCTAGCAGTGACCCTAATAATAATAATAATAAATGGTAATAGTTTATACTGATGGAGTCTGACTGAAATTCAGAAATTCTCGACGCTTACTATTTTGTGATTTTTCAGAGATACAAGTGGGCGAAGGCAGGCCGCGCGATACAGACCCGTCGGAAACTTTTCGAGGCGTTATTTTAAACGCTTTAAACTGCGTAGCAGAGAGACGTTAATGCGCGTTCGTCAACCACCGTCTGGGACCAGTACGATAAAATAGCTCGAAGGAGCATTTCGTGACGTCCTGACGCATATCACCAGCTCATGCGAGGGCTGCGATTATGTCGGCGTGTCTTTTACGGCCTGCGGCTTGTCACACGGGCCCGTATGGCTATCTTCTCGGCCTGCAAGGGATTACACTTTTCGCGACTTGTGGCATTTAATAAGTAGCGTTGCTCAAAGTTCCGCTTCCTTGAATATCGATGAAGCGTGCAGTATAAAAACATGCGTTGTCAGGGGTGTCGAGAAAGCGGGTCGAAAAGGTCTGACACACGAGGGTGTAGCAAAAAAATCTGTCTTGACGATTAGGAACAACGATAAGCTTTGTTCAGCGCGTTCATTGGTGGCCGGTCGGGCTTACGCGGAACGCGGTGAAATACGATCGTATGTCTTGCACACTAATTGGCAGCGAATACGACAGACAAACGGTGCTGCGCAACGAGAGGCTGCTCTTGAACTCACGAGAGCGGCAAATGTTGTCATACCCGCGCGTGGCTGTGGTGTACGCGAAATTGCCTTTTATCAAATTTATTTAGGGCCTGAGGGTATTGCTATCATAGTTTATGAATTTCTCACTCTCGGCCGTAGGTCTGAGCCGCCATTCGACGGCGCGCAACAAGTTTTGAACACAGTCGGTATTATCAGGCATACTTTGTACATCTTGTATTACGAAAGATCGCATCACTTTCAGCCAATTTTGAATCTAAGGGGCGCAGTTGGCAGTAGAGATTTTCGCGTAGCCTGTAATACGCGATATCGTCGATTTGGCCATCGATGCTCGCAAAAAAAGAAATGTTCTCGCTGTTTCGGCTCACCACCGTGTGAACGACGTCTAAACAATACACTCAGATGCCCGGAATGCTATCGTGATTTTTATGGGGATGAATGTTTCCAAAAGCACAATACCGTAATTGACGCGTATCGCGGCCATAAAACAGTCAGAATATGCGATTCGCTTAAACGCTGTCGCGACTGTTTCCGCACGATAAGGCCATTGGAAAAAAATGAAAGAAAAAAACACGTGTGCGGTGTGACATTTTGTAAAACATGTAAAAGCGATCAACCGAATAATCATTTATGTTTCATGAGACCGATTTGTTCGCGCAAAGCCGACCCAAAGGTGATATTCATTTTTTATGACTTTGAGACACAGCAGAGTACACCGGTGATCGGTGATGTGAGCGCATTCAAGCACGAGCCTAATTTATGTGTAGCTCAGCGCGTTTGTACATTTTGCTGTACAAATGACTCTATAGACGAGCCGTGCGAGCATTGCGGACCGCACGAGTTTATTTTTAAACAAAACCCCGTATCTCAGCTGGTTGAATTAGCCTCGGAGCGTATTAAGGGGTTCACGCGAACAATGTGTATCGCTCATAATCCAGGGGGTGTCGACGCTCAATTCTTCCTGCGCTATCTAATCGAGGAGAAAAAAACGCAACTTCCGTCTTTAATTGTGAACGGTACAAAGATAATTTCCATGCGTCTCGAAAAACTCATCTTTCCCGATAGTCTAAATTATTTTCACATGCCGCTGAACGCTTTGCCGAAAGCTTTTGGTCTCTCAGGCACTATTGCAAAAGGTACTTTTCCGCATTTGTTCAATCGGCCGGAAAACCAAAATTATGTCGGTGAGCTGCCACCTATCGAAAATCATTCGCCCGATACAATGCATACGGCCGCGCGAGCACAATTTCTGACATGGTATCGTGAATAAGTAGAATCGGGGTATGTCTTTAATTTTGCAAATGAACTCGTAACCTACTGCACCGATGACGTGACAATTTTGAGGCGTTCGTGTATGGCTTTTCGCGATATGTTGACCGCTAGCGGTCGTGTGTGTCCCTTTGACGAGGCCACCACAATAGCCTCAGCCTGCTTTCTTGTTTTCCGTAAAAATTTTTTGAAAGACAATACGATCGGTATTATTCCTACAGGTGGATACAGATGGGCCCATAGTCAGTCGAAAAAAGCGGTATCGTGGCTCGTGTGGATGGAGCATTCTCTCGGGCATGCAATTGTCCATGCGGGTCGCTCGCGCGAATTTAAGCTCCCGCAAAATCTCCTAGTCGACGGTTACTACGAGACACGTAATGACGATGATAATACCATCGTTGCGCATGTATTACAATTCCATGGGTGTTACTGGCACGGCTGTCCACGCTGCTATCCCATCAACCAAGAGCTCAAACAAAGCGATGATATAACGATGGATGAACGTTTTGAAAGAACTATCGCGATAGCTGATGGAATACGCTCGGGTGGCTACACACTGCTGGAAATTTGGGAGTGTGAATATGACGCGTTGTTGAAAACAAACGGGGAAATGAGAGCATTTCTGCGGGAGCATCCACTGGTTACAGCAGACCCATTAGAACCGCGTGACAATATGGTTACTCTCTATGACATACGCGATACAGAAGAGATACGTTACGTCGATGTTTGTTCTTTGAACCCGTATGTCTGTAAATTCGGCAAATATCTCGTAGGTCATCCCAAAGTATATGTGGGTGACGAGTGTAAAGATCTGACCGGTCCTGATAATAACGATCTTACACGCGTGGAAGGGCTCGTAAAATGTACCGTACTGCCACCTCGAAATTTGTATCACCCTGTATTACCGGTGCGTATGCATCAGCGTCTGTTGTTCGCTTCATGCCGCACTTGTTGCGAGATTATGAATCAGGAAGCGTGTACGCATGACGACCCGTTGGAACGTGTATTCGTGGGTACATGGGTTGTCGATGAGCTACGCAAAGCTATTTCATGCGGCTACACCGTTATACGTGTATTAGAAATCTGGCAGTACGAAGTAACGGAATTGAATCGCGATACGCAAAAAGGCGGCCATTTTGCCGGGTATATTAACACTTTTTTGAAAATCAAAGAAGCTAGCGGCTGGCCGGAAAATTGTCAAGATGATGATGCCTCGCGTGAACGTTACATAAGCGACTTTGAAAAATCCGAAGGTATTCAGCTCGATCGCGCTGCTATCGCGAAAAACCCCGGTTTACGCTCCGTTGATAAACTATGTTTAAATTCTTTTTGGGGCAAGTTTGGTCAGCGTGAAAATTTGCCACAAACAACCATAGTTTCGACGCGAAAAAAACTCTCCGAATTACTCGCTAATGCAGAGTACGCAATCACCGGTGTACTCCCGGTTAACAACCATGTATTGTACGTTAATTACATAAAAACCGACGAGGCTGTGATACCATCGAATCAGGCGAACGCCGTAATAGCCGCATATACGACAGCTCAGGCTCGCTTAAAACTGTACAGTTATCTCGAGCGTTTGGACAGACGAGCGTTATACTGCGACACCGACTCGGTAATTTATGTGATGAAAAAAGATCCGAATGAATACGAGCCACCGACCGGTCAACTTTTGGGTGATTTGACGGACGAATTGAGCGCTTATGGAGAGGGTCGCTATATCAGAAGTTTCGTTTCGGGTGGCCCGAAATTTTATGCATTTATCGTACGATGTTCCGACAATTCGGAAAAAAAAGTTTGTAAAGTAAAAGGTATAACGCTTAATTTTGAAAATAGTTCATTAATAAATTACAATTCGGCGCGCCCGTTTATAGTTGATGAGATAGAGGAACCACTCGTGCTCCATTATGATGCGATTCGTCGTACGGCATTCTATCAGGTCGTTACGCCTGCTGAAAGTAAATCATGCAAAGCGTCGAGCGTCAAGCGGAGACGCGACGGGACATACGGCACGCTACCCTACGGCTATCTTTCATAAGTTTGAAAATTGTCAAGTTTCAAACGACACCTATACATGTTATATATGAATTAGTCGTAAAAAGAATGATTACATGCGGAAAATCCTTATTTACCCTTTCAGAAGGATATTTCATTCATTCGTAATAATGGATACGCGGTGGCAGCATCCCTGGACCTCGATGATTTGCGGGCCCACAGGTTGCGGTAAAACATATTTTGTGAAAAAATTTTTAAAGTATATCGCGTGTGTCAGTAGCACTCCTTTCGAAAAATAATTTTTTATTATTCCGAATGGCAGCAGGCTTATACGGAATATGGCTCATCGCTAGAATTTCACGAAGGTCTACCATAGTCAGCGAATTACGCTGACGACCCCCGACCGAAACTAATAATTATCGATGATTTAATGCGCGAAACGTCGAACAACAGTGTTGTCGATTTATTCATGAAGGGCAGCCATCACACGAATCTGAGCGTCATTTTTATTACGCAAAATTTATTTCATTAGGGTCAAGTTCAGCGTGATATTTCACTCAATGCCAGTTATATCGTCGTTTTCAAAAACCCCCGTGATCGTGCACAGATACAGCATCTAGCCCGTCAGGTATACCCTGAGAATCCTCGCTTTTTACAAGAGGTTTACCATGATGCCACGAGTAAACCTCATGGTTATTTGTTATTAGATTTGAAGCAGTCAACACCCGATAATTGTCGATTTCGTACCTGTATTTTTCCCGATGATCCTCATCACTTTGCCTATGTGCCGCGAAAGAAGATAAAAAGAGGATGTAGAGCGGGGAAGCTGCCAGTTTTACGTTTGTAATAGATAGCTCTTGTGCCTCGCGGTACAAAAAACGCGCACCAGCAGCAGTAGTATACAGTCTTGAGCAATTTAATATATGTCTACGTGTCGTTAATCCAAACGATGTGATGCCTGACGCTATTCTCTGTTTTTGCGAGTGCGCCTTACATATTCTGCGTAGTAGTGTGCCGGCTAGCAAGCGCAAGCGGTAAAAAAGACGGGGGCTTCGGTGAAAAGTTGTCAGTACAACGTTTGAAATGGTTCAAATGGTTCAAATGTTTCAACGGGCCAGCGGAAAAAGCGATAGCGTCAACTTTGAGCCGTTTCGATGCCGACATGAATGGAATTTTGCTATCAAACGCGTTCAAGGATGAGCGAGAAGAGTGGGTAGCGTATTTGGCTGTGCTGCAGCGTTATCTACATTTTGCCGATTACGAGCGAACTTAGCAGCAACACCTTAGCCTTGTGAAGAAAAAGACGGACGATGCGGTTAAGGCGAAGGAGGAGGAGGAGGTTGAGAAGCGATCGTCCGACAAAAAAGGACAAATGAACGACTCAATTATAATTGAAAGCGTCTCAGCGAAATATCGCGACAAAGCAAAGCTTCTATTACGGCGGTTACACGACACGCCAGCGCCCAATTTTTCATGGGATTCTGCGGGTGTTGTCACCATCGAGGGGAAACCAATCAAGGACTCGAATATCGTTGATCTCGTTAATGATGCTATGCGCGCGAGAAAAGCTAAAAGCCCGTTGGCCGCAAAGCTTTTGCCAGATTTTTGAGATCTATACAGGCACCACGAGAATTCGTAGGTAATGCCGAGCTGTGGCGAGAGACAAGAGCTAATTCAACATTACAACAATAAGAAGACAGCGATAGCAGCGATGACGAAGCAGAGATCAGCGACATAGGTCATTCCGAGTTTTACAGCGGTAGCAGACACAGCAAATCGGACCTTGGTGTACAGCGCGTTCAGGTCATTGTAATAAGAAAAGAAGTGTAACTTGGTCTTCTCTGTAATTATAATTATGAAAATATTGGAAAAAGTGTATTTCGATCCGTCCCATGAAGCATCATTTTCAGGCGTTGCGAAATTACTGGCTGTTGGTCGAAAGAAAAAAATTCCCGATGACAAAACAGTACAGTGGCTGGAAACGCAGGATACTTATATGAAGCATAGACCGGTGAGATTACGATTCCCGCGACGTCACGACAATGTAGGGAGTATTGACGATCTGTGGGAAGCTGATCTCGTAGATTTACGCTCGATCAAAAATTACAATGATGGCTATGCCTATCTTCTAGTGGTTACAGATGTTCTCAGTAAATATGCATGGGTCGAGCCTTTACGCGACAAGACGGCTGCAATAGTGGCGAAAGTCTTTACACGCGTTTTATTATTGAAGCGCTGCAACGGTAGATCACCCGTATGCCTGCAAACGGACAAGGGTAAAGAATTCATAGGAGCAGCATTTTAGGCGCTCATGAAGACAAAAAAGATTCGGTTTCGTACCGCCCGAAATCCGGACATAAAAGCATCTATTGCTGGGCGATTCAACAGAACGCTCAAGGAGAGAATGTGGCGTTATTTCACGTATTCTCGAGAGAAACGCTACATTGACGTTTTGCAAAATATTGTTTCAGCGTACAATCATGCACAGCATAGCAGCATAAAAATGGCTCCTGCTGCTGCGACATTTCTTACAGCCGCTAAAGCGCGAGTCAATCTGGTCCAACGCTACAGGGAGCCAAAATATCAGCGAGCTCCTAAATACAGGGTGGGCGATATTGTGCGCGTCAGTGAGGCAAAGGCTGCGTTTGCAAAAGGTTACGAGGGTGGCTGGAGCAGTGAGTTATTTCGAATACACCGCATATCGTTCACCAGCAGTCCCTTAGTATACATTCTACGTGATCTTCACGGTGAGGACATTGACGGTATTTTTTACGAGGCTGAATTATCGCGAGTCCGATTATTTATTTCGCCGCAAGCGCAAACGGAAAAACCCGAGGAAGAAAAATGAAAGACGAATTCCATATTATTTTACCTAGCAATAATAGTATGAAGTATTATCCGGACAATACGACTACACGATACACCACGAGATTACCCCAGACCGTATAATTGCTCGGTAGGTGGGCCGTTTCTTTAGCCGAAATACACATACCTATGACAATTTCGCACGTGCCGTCTGAGGGTAAAGACAATTTTTTGAGTATTGTAACGAACGTTGGAAAATTTGGAACATTCCTTCTGCTTCTCCGATGCCCTGAACAACATTTTAGGATTTACTCATTCAAATAGTTAAGTGGTCAAAAGCGAGACGCCGTAGATTGCCCCCCGGCCTGCCAGTCTGACCAACGGTATTCCCAACATGCTCTTTATTTATACAGATATTTGCGAACCTTATATCATTGGTGATGTGCATGCACCTCTGCTACGAGTAGTACCATCCGATGCTGCCAATAATTACAATTATGGCGCGGTAAAGATAAGAAGTTTTTCACCACCTCGTTATGTGCCTCTATTACGCACGAGCTTTCAAACGATAGACATCGATATAAGAAACGAAATAGGACAGCCGATACCATTCGAGTATGGGACACTAACAGCGACACTACAGTTCAAACGTGTGGATTGACAGTGCAAAACACAATGTCTTATTACGCCGAGTATTCTGATGTCCAATCGGGCGGGGCTAGAACAGGTTATGGAGGGATTAGCCATGTATACATAGGTTCACCGAATCAGCGTGGTCATGTTATCGGCAGTTTCCTCGCTGAGCTCTTTCGGCGAATTATACCTCTCTTGAAACGGGGCACACAAGCTGTCGGTAAGGAGGCATTACGCTCGGGTATCAATGTAGCCGGTGATATTCTTAACACCGGTGTGCATCCGAGAGAAACGTTCAATACGCGACTGCGCGAATCGGGCCAAAATCGCAAGAGAAAAGCCGAAGAAAAAATTGATGCCCTTATGCATGGCTCGGGATATAAAGCTGAAAACATTCGAAAACTGTTGCATTCCGTTGGTGGTGGTGTTGTGCGTCGCAACAACAGCGGTACGCGCAAACGATCAGTAACATCGAGAAAGAGTCCCGGGCGCGTGACGAAGAAGAAGAAGAAGAGGAAGAGCGGCGGAGGAGGAGGAGGCCGAAGAAAAAGAAGAAAAACCTCGGTAAAGGTGGGCTCTAAAAACATAAAGAAGGGGAAAAAGAAGTCAAGAACCGTATCTGATATTTTCGCTTAATCCTCGTTCGCGAACAAAATGGCCTTTTTACAGGCTCATTCGTGCGAATGCCGAAAATCCGAGCTCGAGCTATTCACACTACCACCGACCCAAACGACGATTGAAGGAACACAATGGGTATACTACAAGCCAATCTCGTCGCTGACCGATAAATATTCCGATTGCTTAAGTTTTTTTGCCGACGTACTGGCATTCAAGTCGTCTGGTGCTTCTAGCTCATGGCGATTCAAGGGTCTTCTTCGAGATATTTTTGGTCTCTTTCTATTGCAAAACGACGTTTTTATTCCTTTCTTCGCACTGTACCCTACTTTATCACTCATTGTAAAAACTCAATAATTATACAGGGAAAAAGGAATGGAAGTTCACAGAAATATCGAGGAAAACAAGTGTTCGTCGACTAGCGTCCTTCTCAAATGCTTGGCTGTGCCGAACTAACTAAAAGAGACGTTCGACAAGGATAAACTCGTCAAGACTAGTCAGGAAATAAATATTTTCAATAACATCTGCCATGTATCTGCTTTAGTCCCCTAACGTACCTTCCCCCTAGAGCTCACAAAAGGAGCTCGCTGCGGACTAGATGGCCTTGTACTAAAATTCGAAAACCGAGTACCTAAAGGTTTTTCCCGGCCATAATCTTCTGGGACATCATTTTTGAGGTTCTAAGGGACCATTTGGAATTCAAAAAAAAAATTAATTTTTCGAAAATTCTAGGCTGGCCTAAGGCCTTAATCAGGGTAATTGTATTCCACGTACGGCCTACCCTTGGGGATATTGTCTCTTTGCATTTGACCTTACGCCTGATCTGTCGGCAAACAGTAATAGCCATTGGAATCTCGTGAGACACGGTAGTGTCAGAATAGAGGTACGTTTTGAAGAAGCTTTAGCCTCAACCGTTAACTGTATTGTGTATGCCGAGTATGACAATGTATTGGAAATCGACTCATCGCGTCAAGTTATCGTAGACTTCAGCGGGTAAGGATAACAAAAGAAGAAAAAGTACATTCACCCCCGGTGGTTTATCATGAACAGTCTGCAAATTTTGCACGCTCTGCGCGGTATAAAGGGTCATACTATAGGTGTATACCCTGCAGATCGTATTCCGAAGGTGTGGGCTAAACCCGTAGCCTTCGTAGTTAATACCGATGGACGCAAACGCCCAGGAACGCACTGGAACGCCATGTACGTCGATCGAGATGGATGTGGATGGTTCTTCGACAGATACGGACTACCGCCAATCATCCCCCAGCATCTCGCACGACTCCGAAAAAACTGCAGGTTCTATCGGTTCAACAGTGTTCAACTTCAAGGTCCGGATTCACAGTGTTGCGGACAGTATTGCATTATGTTTCTTCATTACATGTGTGCTGGTCTCGGTATTGACGAGTTTAGAAGCATATTTTCAGATAACTTGTCGAGAAACGATCGCATAGCGCATGATTATTATTATGCATATGCTAATAAACACAACGTCAATAATCATGATAAATTCAGTAACGAGCTGATATGTTGTATACAAAAGTCTTGTTCTCGCAATCGCTAATCATCCATACGCGCGCGCGCGCGCGCGCGTGTGTGTGCGTGTGTGTGTGTGTGTGTGGTGAAATAAAATTATAAAACCTATTATTGTTATATTTTAACGTGAGTAGTATTGGTACCCGTCTGGGGCCCCCCCATCCTATCCCCACTCCTTCCCCCACCACTCGTCCACTCCCACTGCTGATATTGAGCAGGGTGTTGCGAGTAGTGGGGTGAGGATGGGGGACGTGAGCCGGGCCTCGGACGGGTACCGATACTTTTTGGCGCGTCAGCATTTTTAAATTTTGGCGACTAAGCATATTTTTGAAGAGGAATTTGGAATACTGAATTGTGTGATGAATATGATTTTTATTCAAATGATTATTTCTTACATGATTTTGATGATGAATTATAGTATTATAGAAGGTTTACATATTATAATAACGCGCGTTTGAGCGCGAGATATAGAGAATGGTCGGGCGAGATGAGCTCCAGCTGCAGATAAGAGCGGAGATGAAATAGAATCCGGGCATAGTCGGGCATAGTCGGGAGATTGTAACTCAATCTCCCGTTGAATGTAGGTCGGTGATGGTACAGACATTACCTTATCGTTTTGTGCAGCAGCGTTGTGTACAGGGAAATCTGCGCGAAGTGAAGCTACCTCGCCCTCCCATGTAATCACTATTATTATAATTATTCTTTGGATTTTTTTGAGATTTGTACGCGTTATAGTATTCGCGCACTATTTAAAAGTTTTCTCGCACGTTATCGCTGAAGAGATTGTTAAATCGAGCCATGCGAAAACCGCAAGACATAAAATGCAGAAAAACAATGCAAAACTGTCCGCACACATCTGACGAATCACTTTGTAGTTGCTTGGTATTGTAGTGGAAAAATTTGCAATTTCTTTGGAGCATCGCGACCTGATGGGGGATGATTGGTGGTAATCCGTAGCTGTCAAAGTACCACCCCTCCCCGGTTCGATCGACGTACATCGAGACCCAGTGCTCACCGGGCTTGGTGTGTCCATCGGTATTCGCTATTATTCCGGTCGGTTTTGCCCAGATGCGTGGAATCTCATCGGCGGCGAATACCCCGCTGCTGGCTAGCGGTAAAAATTGCAGAGCCTCGCGTATTTGCTGCGTGTTCATGCCCTTCTCGATCGCGGCGATCGACTGACACGGCGTTTCATTAGCGCTGCAATATATTTGCGACATTCAAAGTGATTTTATTCACTTTTTCTGCATAGTACGCAGCCATCGCAGGTATCCTCGCCAAATATCTCTTTCTTTTCATCATCCTCCTCCTTCGTCCTTTCATCCTCTACGGGGCGATCGGTGTTGTAGGTAATATCGCAAAGATGTTGCTTCAGCCTGATGGCTTGTGACACAGCGCATCGGGAAAAAGGTTTCGTGATTCCCAAGCTGTGGCGAAGACAGCGAACGCACGTTTCCGGGAGAGAATCGAAACTCGAACAGAACCAATGTGGCTGCTCCAAATCGTTTATTTCCCGAGACATAACGTGGCTGAGGAGATCCGCTTTTTCGTTTCCCCGAGTCCAAATGGTACGCGAATGTTTCGCGATTTCGCGTAAATTGGCGTATAGCTGCTTGCAGCTCACATCACCCTCGCACCACTCTAATCCATGATGATTGAGAGTGAGATATTTATTTTCACCGCGTACGGGTATCGGTAGTTCGTTGAATGAGTATGGCGGGGCAACAATCCAATGTGCCATAAACGGGTGATCAAGAGCAACGACGCAAACTTCTTTCGGCAAAAACCGGCGATTTTTATCGCGCATCGCCTGAATATCAACGATTATGTCCATTTTTTTCTCACGTCTTCGTCATTCCACAGCGCGCGACAAACTGATTTCCTTTATCGTTGAAATCAGTCATCGAGCTCGTGAAAAAAATAAAAAAAACGCTCTGTAATCCGATATGCTTGTCTTTGAGCCGCACTAGCCGCTGAAATCCACGATTACTTGGCGGGAGGCGTCGATTTCAAGGACATTGTCATACTCAGCATAAATGATACAATTCACCGTTGATTTGAGCGCTTCTTCGAATCGTACTTCGATTCGCACACTGCCGTGTTTCACTAAATTCCAATGTGAGCTGCTATTTGCGGAAAGATCGGGTGTCAAGTCAAAAGCAAACAGACAATACCCCTCGGGATAATTTTCGCGATTTATGGAATTACCCTCGTTGAGAAAGTGAATACCGGTCCCCGAGAATAACGTGTGATAAGCATCCGCGTAGAGTTTATTTTTTGTAAAATCAGGCTGTAACGCTCTGGAGGGAACTTGTACTCCGTCCATATACAGATGTAAAACGTTGTCCAGAAGTTTTCATGACTGCCGGCGGGGACGGAGAGCGCTGTGATCGTGGCATACGTGGAGGGGGGGCGTAGCGAGAGTCAGTCCGCTGCCGGCCTTGTGAGACAAAATATCTCTGCGTCAAACACTTTGACAACTTATTTCATTATATCATTCCCTTGTTGCATCTTTATAATAAACGTTCATTTCTCATTCACCCGAGTGCCGAGTTTTTATCCTGACAAAACCATAGCTTAAAATTCAGAAGTGGGATCAGTGAGGAACGTGCGACACCCTCAAGAGGAATAAGTGTTACGAACAGACAATTTTACGGGAAACGGCAGCGCGTGCTCAGTTATGATTTAGAGGTTACGTTATGAGCCACAGCATCGAATTTATGTTACCGAGTTTATGTTCAATCGGGGTCTGTCGATACTGGGAGGGAAAGGAAAAAAAACATTAAGTGGAACGTTTCGGGCGTGAGAATGACGAGACGGGCTCGTTCGTGTGTCGAAGATTGAGAAAGCTCGTTCTCCGCCATCTTAGTCGTGTGCGCGTTGTAACGGTCGTAAGGCGTCGTTCGGGAAGTCTCTCCGCGTGGCACGTCGCGAACTCCGGTAAGTTACCGACGGTCGGGAAAATATTGCTGACATCTACCGGACGTAGCGTGTAAACATTTTCGCAACAGTGTGTCGTGACGAACAGCGAACAGCTGATACGGGATTTATGTTATGTTTGATCGATACGAGTCGAGATTAGAGTGCAACGCGATCGATATTTTGTCGTTAATACTGTCTCGTGTTATGTTACGAGTCAAAATAATAAACTGAACTGTATTACTGAACAACCATCCACGCTCGTACCATGGAGGCCGCGACTAAATTCAACGTGCGGCAGCTGAAAGAAAAGTTGAGTGAACGCGATTTATTGACAACGGGGACAAAATCGCAGTTGATTGCCAGATTGATGGAAGCGGATCCGGAAGGTAACTGGATGGGTGAATGTTCAGACGACGATGCGAATAACGAGAACGCACAACTTCGGTCGGAACGTGAACGAAACGAATTGTTGTTGCAAGAACTCGAGATCACCCGTCGAGAACGAGACGTAGCGCGACGAGAAACGCTAGTAGCTCAACGTGAACTTGACGTGGTAAACGTGCGAAATCCTGGAAACGCCACAGTAAATAAAGATCTCCACGATGAGTTACGAAGACATCGAGAGGAGGAGTTGGTGGCGCCGTCACCGTTACGGGCAGACGTCAAGGGCATCGGAGAATTGTTAGGCGAGTTCGACGGTACAAATCGATATTTTGAGGAGTGGGAAAAGCAAGTTCGACTGGTCAAGAGACTTTTTGCAGTCGACGATGCGATTATGAAGATTATTATTAGCTCCAAGCTTAAGGCGAAAGCTGATAGATGTTTCCGCTCAAAATCAGAATACACGGAGATGACACTCGACGAATTGCTCGAAGCGATGAAGAATGCATTTGATCAGCGACCGAGTAAAGTTGACCGGCTCAGGAAGTTTGAGTCAAGGACGTGGCAAACGAACGAATCGTTCAACAACTATTACCACGAGAAACTCATTCTGGGTAATCTGGTGCCGATCGAAGACGTCGATTTATTGGATTATTTGGTAGACGGGATTCCGGATCAAACGTTGAGGAATCAGGCCTGCATGCAAAACTTTAATACGATAAAAGATTTGCTCAACGGTTTCCGTAAGATTTCTCTTACGTACCGTGTCGGTAAGAAAGACGCACAGTACGGAGAGAAAACCACAACCGAGAAGTCGACAGCAGATAAGTCATCTGATAAAACGAAATCGGAAACGAAAACAACTAAGCCATCGACAAAAGAGGGAACCAAGGAGAAGTCGATTAAGTGTTACAATTGTAACAAAACGGGGCACATCGCAAGCGATTGTCCTAAACCGAAGAGAGAGCGAGGATCCTGTTTCACGTGCGGAGAGATGGGACATCAGGCAAAGAATTGCCCTACCAAAGATACGAAGGAGGTACTACCACAGGTATCTAACGTCTACGAGGATCCTGCCGAAGACGACGACGTCGAGCACCGGAAGGTCGTCACGTACGAAATTAAGGACACTAGTGTTAAGCAAGTATTATGTCTGGATACGCTTCTCGACACAGGTAGCCCGATTAGCTTCGTTAAAGAACGTTTCATCGAGAAACAAGGGCTTCTTCCATTAGATTCGACGGATCGTGAGTATTGCGGATGTAAGAGGGTACAACTCAATTTTTCGGGAAAGGTTTACGCGACTGTTTCAATCGGGGACGTATCACGAGAAAATCTCCGGCTTTATGTAGTACCGGAGGAGACCGCGTTGACACCAGCTTTACTGGGCCGCGATATATTGAGTAAATTCGGAATTCGATTGACGTTGCCCGTTGACGAGAGCGCTTGGCGCGAAATTATGAACATTAACATGATTAACGACGAGAGTCTCTTAAGCTCGCGAATAAATTCAAAAATACCCTACGAGGCGAGAGTCAAACTAGAGAAAAATTTTCAGGAGTTGTATGTCAATTATCCGAGGCCTACGGAGCCAAAAACAAAAGCGGAGATAAAGTTACGCCTAGACAATCCGCAGCCATTTCACTGCACTCCGCGTAAGCTCGCGCATGACGAAAAACAGAAGTTGCAGGTAATTTTAGACGAGTGGCTAGAGAAAAAGTACATACAGAACAGCGATTCCGAGTTTGCATCACCGATCGTTTTGACGAAGAAGAAAAACGGAAAATTGCGCATGTGTGTGGACTTTAGAATTCTCAACAAAGCGACCGCGCGAGATAATTATCCGGTACCCCTCATTGAGGATCAGTTGGCGATTGTAGGGGGCAAGAAGTACTTTACATTGCTAGACTTGAAGGATGGATTCCATCATGTTCGAGTCGCGCCAGAATCTGTTAAATACACGTCATTCGTAACTCCATTAGGCCAGTACGAATGGTTGAGAATGCCTTTTGGGCTTCGCACAGCGTCGGCGACATTTCAGCGATATATCAATAGCATTTTTGCCGAGTTTACGAGAGCCGGTGATATGACGATTTATATGGACGATATCCTGGTGGCTACCCAGACGATAGAGCACCACCTAGAGATTCTCGAACGAGTATTTAAGACGCTTTCGGATAACCTCTTGGAGTTGCGACTCGACAAGTGTTTTTTCCTTCAGACGGAAGTAGAATATCTGGGATACATGGTTTCGGAGCGGGGCGTAAAACCAACGAAAAACGGCATCGAAGCAGTCGAAAGATTTCCGATTCCTGGAAGCGTTCGTGACGTGCGTAGCTTCCTCGGGCTCTGCTCATATTTCAGAAAATTCATCGAGAATTTCGCGGTGATTGCAAAACCCCTTTATGACCTGACCAAAGCGAACGCGACGTTTTGTTTGGGGGAAACGTAGTACCGTGCTTTTAACACGCTCAAAGCGAAACTGACAGAAGCTCCGATCTTAGCTGTTTACAACCCAAGCGATTACACTGAATTGCATTGTGATGCAAGTTCGGCGGGGTTTGGAGCGGTACTTATGCAGAAGAAAACCGACGGTAAAATGCACCCGGTGTTTTATTATTCGAGACGGACGACAGAGAGTGAATCGAGATTACACAGTTTCGAACTCGAAACCCTCGCGATCGTCTACGCCTTAGAAAGATTCCGTATTTATCTTCAGGGTCTAAAATTCAAAATTCTGACTGATTGTAATGCCGTTACGATGACGCTCAAAAAGAAAGACATAAACAGAAGAGTGGAGCGATGGGCACTCGTCTTGCTCAATTACGACTACGAATTAGAATACCGAGCGGGTACACGTATGCGTCACGTGGACGCCCTTAGTCGAACTATCGGGATAATTGAAGAAAATCCTTTTAAGTGGAACGTTACAGTATGTCAGGCGCAAGACCCCAAAATTGTCGAGATTCGCGTTGAACTTGAACGGTCGGAAAGTAAGTTTTACGAGATGAGGAACGGCCTCGTTTACCGTAAATACTGTGGAAAGTTGTTGTTTTACGTGCCGGAACAAATGGAGAGAAACGTCTTGTATAAGTACCACGACGAGTTCGGTCACCTCGGTGCCGAAAAATCGTCTCAAGCGATTCTCGAGAATTATTGGTTCCCAAAACTTCGCGAGAAAGTAGATTGTCACATTAAGAATTGCCTTAAGTGCATTACGTTTTCGCCGGTCAGCGGGAAAGTCGAAGGTCTGGTTCATCCGATTCCCAAAGGCAATGTTCCTTTCGGTATCATACACGCCGATCACTTGGGGCCGATAGATAAGAAGCATTTGGTCAAGCAGTATCTGTTGGTTGTGGTCGACTCTTTTACTAAATTTGTGAAACTTTATCCGACAAAAACGACGTCTAGTAAGGAGGCGATTAACAATTTGCAGCAATATTTCGAGCATTATTCACGACCAAAAACGTTAATTACCGATAGAGGTAGTTGCTTTACGAGCGCAGATTTCGAAGAGTTCACGAAACAAAACGAAATTCAGCACATTAAGATCGCGACTGGCTCACCGCAAGCTAATGGCCAAGTAGAAAGGGTCAACCGGACCCTAACGCCGATGTTAGCCAAGCTCTCAGAGAATTCCACGGGCAAATATTGGTATAAGGTCATCGGTGGCGTGGAGTATGCGTTGAATAATTCCACGAGTGAAGCTACGGACGAGACACCAAGCCGGTTGTTATTCGGTATAAAACAACGTGAGAAAAACGTTGATAAGTTACGCGATTACGTATGCGACGAGAAAGAGCAAGGAAGAGCGGATATCGACGAGATCAGAGAGCGTGCCTCTGATAGGATTCTACGTTCGCAAACCTACAATAAAACATACGCTGATAAAAAGCGCAAGGAAGCGCGCGAGTATTCCGTAGGAGACCTAGTTTCGATTAAAAACTTTGATAGTACGGCCGGAACAGTACATAAGCTCAAACCTGCGTTTAAAGGTCCGTACAAGGTCGCCGGAAAACTCGAGAACGATAGATATAAGGTCACAGATGTAGACGGGTTTCAAAATACCCAGCGGCCTTATAGTGGTGTCTGGCAAGCGGCGAATATGCGGCCGTGGCAACGAGTGTAATAAACGTACAAGAAAAATGTATATTCCTTGTTAAACGCTCTTAGTATAAATCAGAGAAAATGTTACTTGTACAATCTTTGTAAAAGCGAGGAAAATTTAGTTTTAGTTTGCATATTTATGTATCGACGATCCTACACTCTACGTTCGAGTTAATTCTGCCGGGGACGTCAGAAAGTCAGAACTGGCCGAATGTAAAACGTTGTCCAGAAGTTTTCATGACTGCCGGCGGGGACGGAGAGCGCTGTGATCGTGGCATACGTGGAGGGGGGGCGTAGCGAGAGTCAGTCCGCTGCCGGCCTTGTGAGACAAAATATCTCTGCGTCAAACACTTTGACAACTTATTTCATTATATCATTCCCTTATTGCATCTTTATAATAAACGTTCATTTCTCATTCACCCGAGTGCCGAGTTTTTATCCTGACAAAACCATAGCTTAAACAGAGATAGATAATTGATTTTATAATTTTGAAATTTGATGGGATTTAGCCCGACATCGCCGTTGTACGCTCTGTTATCGACAAATCCGATAATCAGGCATTTTGGTAATTGCCCGAGAACAACGTTGTCGATGATTTCACCGTGTACACCGGCGTGTAACGAGACTGCCTTGACTTCGACGCGCGTGAGCGGATATTTTGCTATCGATTTAAAGAGCGCTCGAGCGTGTGAGAGTAAGACACCAGGCGCGATTTTTGCTCGTCTCACGAGAAGCGAGGCTTCGACGATGTTTATTTCGCACGAATTACCACCAACCGTAGACATGAGGCAAAACGAATCTCTAGCGCGTACGAGACGCAATCGCATTTCTACACCGTTCAGAAGAAAACGCTCCTGATTGAAGATATCGCAATGCAGATGACCGAGTAGATCGAGCGTTTTCCCAATGGTGAGAAACTCTGAACGTTTTTTCAGTCCCTCGTTTTCTACACCGCGAGCATCGTCCATTTTCCCGGGGGTGTCGTCGTACCACAATACAGAAGTGAGGTGAGATTCTTTAGCAGCAGGCCCGTAATTCAGCAGTGTTTCTACGTATGCTCGATACGCGTAAGCATTATTCGGCGGCGAGACAAGTTTTTGATTCAAGTACACGTCCACCTGATTGACATGCTCGCGGTGTAGAATGTAATGTACAATGTAATGTAATGTACAATGTAATGTACAATGTAAAAGATTGTTGATGGGACCGACGAAAGGCATGCTGACGGAAGCATCCTTCGAGGTGAAAGTCATTGGCGTCGTGGGATTTTTTATTTGCACGCGCAGATTGAGCATCGTGTGAGCGAGATCGATGTACTCATCACCCTGGCCTGGTATAACGAATTCGATGGGGGAATCGTCGGTCAATGATGAGATGGGTTT
This sequence comes from Heteropelma amictum, assembly GCA_959613375.1. Classification (NCBI taxonomy): domain Eukaryota; kingdom Metazoa; phylum Arthropoda; class Insecta; order Hymenoptera; family Ichneumonidae; genus Heteropelma; species Heteropelma amictum. The sequence goes on from OY390729.1 coordinate 945,180, forward strand.
GTAGTGCACCCAATTAGATCCCTCGATGGTAGTCTACGTCGGTGGTAATGAGAATAGCTCGAGCTCCGATTTTAAGCACTCGCACGAATGCGCGTGTAAAAATGCTATTTTCCTCTTCTATGCAAATATATCCGCAACGGTTCGATGAATTTTTCCGCTCTTGTTCTTCTTCTTCTTCTTCTGTGTTTTTTTCGTTTTTTTCACGCCGCTCCTCTTCTTGTTTTTCGTAGCGTCGCGTTTCGTCACACGGCCGTTGCTCGAATGACGCTTTCGCACGATTTTTCTCTTTTTATAGCCCGAGCCAGACATAATTTTTTGAATTTTCTCAGCGGCTTTTCGTTTCAAATTGTCTCGCAATTCACGCGCCCTCGCGTGGAAAGCATCTTTCAGACTAACGTTTCTCTTCAACATATCGCTGGCGATATTTGCGCCTGTTCTGAGCGATTCTTTACCAACGACCCCCGCGCCCTTACGCAACAGTGGTAATACGCGCCGAAATAATCCCCCGAGGAAACTGCCGATACCGTGACCGCGCTGATTCGCTGTCCCGATATAAACGTGGCTTATTCCGCCGTATCCGCGGCGGCCTAACCCAGCCTGTAAATCCTCATTAACATCGTAGTACTCCATGTTCAGTGTAGACGTTTGAATTGCAGTGTCACCGTCAACGTTCCTTCTTCGAATGGTATCGGTTCACCGTACTCGTCTCTTATATCGATCTCGATCATGCTCATGTGATTACGTATCAGCGGAACGTATCGAGGCGCGGGAAAAAATTTCATTCGATTCGTACCGTATGCCAGCTCACCGTTCGTCTCGACGGGTACCACGCATAATAGAGGAGTTTGCGTATCACCGGTAATATACGATTCGCAAATATCGGTATAAACGAACATGTTGTTGGGAATTGCGCGAGCTAACGATGCCGGTTTTTTACCGACGTATGGTGTGGCATTAGTCGGCCATATATGCTCGCGGTTTTCCTCATCGAAACCCAACAGCTTCGCGATACCGGGAGAAACGCGCAATTTGTGATAACGATTATCATCGCACACTCGAGAAACTTTGACACAGCCATGATGCGTTTGTTTCAGCTCGAGATGTTTAGCTATACACGGTAAACGATTTATTGTTTCCAATAATGTATCGATAGAGCGATACGTACCGTACGGTACGGCATCAGAGTCTGGTCGACGTTTCGTGAGCTTGTTAATATGAATTTTGTCATAATTACCATGCTCGAGCGACACTGTATTGCCGGATCATTGAATATGAAAAATCATCGCGGGATGGCTAATTTCCGCAACTGCTACGGCCCACTCTCCATCAAGATTTAATTGACGCGGTAATTGCGTTGTGAATTTGGTGGTGGTATTTGCCGGAAAATATTTCATACTGCTGTTACTCGGCAGCACGAGATAGAAAAATCCTCTGGAAGTCAAACTCATGACGACGAGAGGGAATATCAAGGTTTTTTGATGTTCTTCTTCTTCTTCTTCTTCTTCTTTTCAACGATCGTCGAGTCAACCGGTAGACGAACTCTCGATAATTCTTCAGAGTAAAAAATACCGTCGATCGGCTCGTTTTTCAGATCATGCAGTATGTACACGATTGGCTGTCGATACGCGGATATTCGATGAATTTTGAATAATTCCTTACTCCAGCCGCTCTCGTATCCTTTCGCGAAGGCTGCTTCAGCGCTACTGATGCGCACTACGTCACCCACGCTGTATTTAGGCTTTTTTAATTTTTGTTTACAGCCTGCTGCTGCTGCTGCTACCGCGTATCGGTGAGAGAGATTTTCCCGCGCGATATACGCGTTTTCCAGAGTAACTTTGTACGGTGGTAATAGTGTAGCGCTATGACGTGCGTGATTATAAGCACTCACGAGATTTTGCAGCACATCGATATAGCGCTCGTTTCGCGTATGCGTGAAATATCACCACATGCGTTCTTTGAGCGTTCGATTGAATCTCTCCACTATGGCCGCTTTGACATCTGGATTACGAGCAGCTCGAAATTCAATTTTTTTTTTCTGCAATAACTGCTGAAAGGGTGCTCCGGTGAATTCGCGACCGCGGTCTGATTGTAATTGATGCGGCGTTCGATTGTTACTATTGTCTAATATGCGGGTAAAAGCGCGAGCTACGCTCACGCATGTTTTATCGGGCAACGGCTCGACCCATGCATATTTGCTCAATACATCGACGACAACCAGCAAATACGTGAAATTGTCATTGTACGCTGAGATTGAGCGAACATCGGCCAAATCGGCTTCCCATACATCATCCATGTCATTGACGTTGTACGTACGTCGTGGAAAACGACGGCGCACGACGCGATGACTGTTGTACGTTTCCTGAGATTCCAGCCATGGTAAAATGTTTTGTTTTTTGACGCGATTATCGGCTGCGTGCTTTAAATTTTCCGCTCGCGAAAAAGAAGCAGGATGCGCCGGATCGTGATAAATTTTTTCCAGAGTTTTCATAATTTCAACGTTGCCCAAACAGCGCGTTTTTTTCGATGTGGTCGTTGACCTCCTCGTCCTCGTTGCGCAGCTCCAGCGGGGCTATCGACTATCTCCTCGTCATCCTCCGACGACTCGTCATTGGCAGCTGTGTCGCGATATCCCGAGCCGTGAGACTCCGCGCTAGCGCTACTGTCACTAGGGAGGGGTGTATTACCACTCTCTATGCCGTCGAAATCGTCGGGATCCGGCTCGATAAGGCGCTTTTGCGGCGTTGAAGTTTCGGTAATTTCGCGAAATAACTCGGGATTTCCGATGAATTCGCGCGGCATCTGTATCTTCCGAAGGTGTGCCGCAAACTGTGCTCTACCGGTCGGTTTTGTCCGTTTTCTAGCCCTCATAGCATCATTGATGAGATCGATGATGTTGGAATTCGGGATTTTCCTATTGGCGATAGAGACAACACCATTCTTGTCCCAGGAAATTTTATTCGACGGTGATGAATTTCTAAGCAGCGCGCGCATCATCAGTTTCGCTTTAAGGTGAAACTTTTTTGGCACGCTGTCGATAATTAGCGTATCGTTCAAGCGCGATTTCGAGCCCGGAGATGATGATGATGATTGTTCCTCTCGCACGGGTGATTGTCCTGACGTACTTTTTGCCGGGTCATCAGCAGCAGCATGTTGCTGCTGATGCTGCTGATGCTGCTGCGAATGCAGTGCAAGCTGCAAATATCTCTGCAAAACTTGGAGATAAGCGGCCCATTTTTCACGCTCACTTGGATAAGCATTGGCATTTAGAATTTCACCCATTTCAGCATCCAAACGAGACATCGGTGTCCCTATGGTTTGCACAGAGCCGCCTGCTGACGGTGCATCGACCGCAGGCGTCACCGTTTGTTTCTCCCCGAGGCGATGTATATTATCATGGGGCACAAGGACCATTTTTCTAGCGTGCTCCATTTTTGAGATGTCGCAGAGCAGGCGTGACGAGAGTTTTGAGAAAATCCAGACAGTGATGCGTGACGAGGCGTCTTTTAGCGTCCCAATTGCCGCGTTTCACAGCTAAACGTCGCAGCAAAACAGCGTAACGACGTAATCGTTGTTTCTCACCGCTACTGAGGCTCACGTTACCCCTCAAAATATTCAATGCGCACTCGCATATACAGCGAATCACGGAAAAGTCACACGTACGTAAAATACAGCGTTGCTGCTTACGCGTCAGACAGCACAATGCTTTCAAAATGACAAATTGTTTTTCTCCGAGAGCACCGCACACGGCCATCACAAGCGTATTACTGGTACATCGTTGCTGTTATCGCGCATTTTTATCTGTTTTCGCGGTACGTAAACGTAATTGTGGGGGTCATCGGGAAATACGCAGGCGCGAAATCGACAATTGTCGGGTGTCGATTGTTTCAAATCGAGCAGCAGATAACCATGCGGTTCCGACGTAGCATCGTAATAAACTTCCTGTAAAAATCGCGGATTCTCCGGGCAGACCTGGCGCGCCAAATGCTGAATTTGGGCGCGATCTCGCGGATTTTTGAATATTACGATGTAATTCGCGTTTAGGGAAATATCGCGTTGACCGTGACCCTGATGAAAGAGATTTTGCGTGATAAAGATAACGCTCAAATTTTTATGATGGCTGCCCTTGGTGAATAGGTCGACTACGGTATTGTTGGAAGATTCGCGCATGAGATCATCTATGATCACGAGTTTGGGTCGTTGATCGTTCGAATAATCGCTCGGCTGAGGCAGCCCCTCGCGAAATTCAATCGTTTCACCGTACTCGACGTAGCCGGGCTGCCACTCGGAATAATAAAATAAAACGCGCTCGAATCGCACATCGGCCATTTCCCGTATGTGTTTGAAAAATTTTTTAACGAAAAACGTTTTACCGCAACCCGTTGGGCCGCAAATCATCGAGGTCCACGGATGTTTCCAGCGCGTGTCCATCTTTGCGAATGATGGCGAATCATCGCGATGTTCGATTAAATAAGCTTACCACGGCGGCGGCGGTGGTGGCGGCGGCGGCGTCCGCGGGGGTAAGCTTGCTCCGCTCGTGACACGCTTATTGCGCGCGATTTCACAAGCTAATTACCGCGCGATTCCGCAAGCTAATTAGCGCGCGATTCCGCAAGCTAATTAGCGCGTTTCACTAGCTGAAAAAGGATAAATCATGCGCGAAATAAATTATATGCCAAATATCAAATTTTTATTCATCCTTTATCGCGAAAATGAAGAAATACGCTATTATACATTTATACATTTATACACTTAGGGCTATATGTACATCAGTGTACACGCATTCACGCGAGCATTCATCCATTCCATTCCGATGCATAAAACCGTATGGGAGTGTGCGGTATTCTCCGTCGCGTTGACGCTTTACGCTCACAGGCACGCACGACTTTGATTCCGGGCGTGTAACGACTCTGTGATATTCAGTGCGTCGTATAGCGTCGAATTTTAAAACAATCGGTTCCGTTCTCTCCCCAATAATAAAAGAGCGAATAGAATCATAATTGATGTGGCGGCTGTTTGCAAAATTTAACGTGATTCCTTTGACTTTGCACACCTCGTGCGTCGTACCGTCGGGTTTACGTATGATAAATGCGTAAAATTTTGGACCCGCCGATATGAACGACGAGATGTACGAATCACGACCGTACGAGCAAAGCTCGTCCGTTAAATCGCCGAGAAATTCGCCGATCGGTGGTTCGTAGTCGTCGGTACCGGCGCGACTCACGTAAATACACGAATCAGTATCGCAATACAATATTCGCTGGCCTAGACGCTCGAGATACGTGTACAATTTGAGGCGCGCCTGAGCCGTTGTGTAAGCAGCGATCACAACGTTAGACGTCGGCGAAGGTCGAATAGCCTCGCCGGTGTGGATGTAATTCACGTACATTACTTGGTGATTCACGGGTAATACACCAATCACCTGTATTTCCGGACTTGTTAGTAAATTCATGAGCTCGGCGCACGTAGACACTATCATCTTACTCGGTAAATTTTCACGCTGCCCGAATTTTCCCCAGAACGAGTTTAATGCTAATTTCGCGAGCAGTCTGAGCCCCGGATTACTCTGTATGGCGTCCTGATCCAGCCGTATACCCTCGGCAGTCGCGTATGACTCGATATAACGTTTTACAGATTCGCAATCGTTATTTACACTCGGGGGCAATCCGCTAGCCTCCTGTTTGATCTTAAGAAAAGCATTGATATATTCCGCGAAAAGACCGCCTTTTCGCGTTAAAGGGTCATATCGCGTAATTTCATATTGCAAAATTTCATCAACTCGAATTATCCTGTACCCCAGTGACACAGTTTTTTGCAATTCGTCCACCACCCAGGTGCCGTGAAATGCTCGCTCGTGTATATCTTCGTGGGTGCACGGGTCATTGCTCATTTTTTCGCAGCACATCCTACACAGCCCGAACAACAATTTCCCACCGGTACGATAGGGTAAAACGGGAAGATATAGATGACGAGGTGCCAGCACAACGCATTTTACGAGACCTTCGACACGCTGCAGATCATTATCAGCCCCGATAAGGACGCGACATTCTTCCCCCACATATACTCGAGGGTGCCCTATGGGGAATTTGCCCGTCTTGCAAACCCACGGATAAAGCGAGCAAACATCCACGTATCGAATTTGTTCGTCGGGCTCGACATCGTGCTTCAGCACAAAATTTTCTGTACGCCCACCGAAAAAAGCATGGCGCGGATCGAGCGGCTCCTTCAACACCATTGGGTGATTTTCGACATATGTACGCGAATCAACATCGTTTTTCAAAAAATTGTCAAACTCGCACTCCCATATTTCCTCCAGTGTGTATCCCCATGCTTTAATTTTACCGGAAATCGCTAGTGTTCGTTCATAACGCTCGTCCATTGTATCGCCGAATTTTAATCGTTTATCCCTGTTGACGCGATAACACCGCGGACAACCGTGCCAAAAACACCCGTGAAATTGAAGAACGCGACGATCTCCTGATTCTTCCTCCTCGTAATAACCATCGACCGCCAGCGATCCCTCGGGTAAACGAAATTCGCGACCGCGACCGGCGTGAACGATAACTCGTGATCGCGCCCGCTCGAGCCATACAAGCCATGAAACGGCTTTGCGCGATTGATTATCCCCCCAGCGATATCCCCCCGGTGGTAATATCGCGATGCGATTCGCGTGTAAAAAATTTTTTCGAAACACCAATGAGCAAGCCGATGCGATTGTGCAGCTTTCGGAAAATGGGCAAACATTGCCGCAGCGAATAAAAAGATTTCTAAAAGCTAAACAAGCACGACGCAACACCGTCACGTCCGTGCGGCAATATTTCACGAATTCTTCGGCAAAATCAAACACGTAGCCCGAGTTCAGTGTTTCCTCGTACCACGTCAAGAACTTCTCACGCTCGCCGGTAAACATCGTATCGTGCGAATAAAAAACGAGCGGTGGTAACGGTCCGACATAATTTTGATTTTCAGGTGTATTAAATAAATGCGGAAACGTTCCCTTGGTCACGGTATGCTCAAACCCGAAGGCTTTCGGCAGAGAGCCGAGCGACATAGGCAAATAATTCAAGCTATCCAGAAAAACGATATGACCGATTCTCATTGAAATAATTTTCGTCCCCGTCATTATTAGCGTTGGCATTTGCGTTCTTTTTTTTTCGATTAAATATCGAAGGATAAATTGAGCGTCAAAACCCCGAGCGTTATGAGCGATACATATGATTTTTTCAAATTTAGATGTGATAGCTAATTCCACCAGTGATCCGACAGGATCGTCGGAGAATACGGACTCTCTTTTTCCACAAACGCGGCAGGGGTTTTCAATTATGCAATCGTCATCGTCATCAGCGCATTGCAAACACACGCGTTGCGCTACACAGAGATTCGGCTCGTGAACGCGCGTCGAATTATCACCGGGTAAACGCGAATGCTGTTGCGTTTCAAAATCATAAAATATAAATTGTAATGATTTCTTTTTACTATTTTCATTCGATGATACAGAAACAGGGGTGTTTTTGATCGGCGCAATGAAACAATGATGCGTCGTTGGCCGAGTGCATTTACACGTTGTGCAAAACACCATGCCGCAAACGTGCTGATGTTTTTTTCCTGTTTTCACGAGGCGCGAGCAATTGCTACAAATTTTCAGCGCCTGACATACGCTCAAATCGCGTCTACACACCCACCCTCGACCTCTAGTGGCTTCGGGTGTTTTGTGCAGAGTAAAACACTCTTCACCAAAAAAGAAACGATTACAGTCTTTGCAAGCTTTTATCGCGCTCCGATCGCCTGTACACTTTGTAGATTTACATCTTGCGCATTGCTTTGAGCACCGATGCTCGTGAGCACGAGTGTATTTGGTGTTACAATTAACGCAAAATCTACGGCTACCCACAGCACCGGCGAGATTCAATATCGGCTGGAAATGTCGCGAGCGCTCGTAATATAAAATATAAAGCGTATGCGTGATTCGTCCCATAACCGAAATTACCGTTTCTCGACCGTCATAAAACGAATCGACTCGTTTTCCTAACGTGAGAAATTCAAATGTAACTATAGCTATACCCTCGCGAGCGAGATACTCCTGAAACCGACGAATTTCCCGCATTGCACACCCTCGAGCTGTTATACGCACACCGGCATTACGAGCGAGTTGCATCGCCTCGGCTCGTTGATATTCACGCTGTCCGTGTCGAATTTTCTCCCATTTTTTGTGAAGTTCTCCCGAGCGTAATTCCCCGCGTTCTGCATAAACTCGAGCTGTAACGATCGAGCGCGGCAAGCACAAATTATCGCGATTATCTATTTGCAAAATAGATTTTTTCGCTATCGCCTCGTGAGTTAGCGGAATACCGCCGTTACCGGCAATTCCACTCACAACACACGTTCTCATTTCACACACACCGTTATCAATTCTAAATTCGCGCGAGCTCTGCGCAACGCTATTAATCAAGGACCAAATATCCGACGGTGTGTAATCGCGCACTGGTCGAAACGACAGCCACACGGGACCATGCGCGAAAGAGCCGGAAGTAAATGTCATCCCCGCGTAATCGCCGGCTTCGCACGACTCTGTGAGGTGTGTGAGGATATCACGGACAGCCCCTTCGAGCCACGGTAGATGATGGATGCTCGATGATGGCGGTGGTGGCTGGATTCGAAAAAACGTTTCTCGACCTCGAGTTTTGAATCTCGGGAAATAGCGTGAGCCCTCGCTTACAATCTCGAAACGATGACCCGGCGGTAAAACATCGCCGGCGTCTCGACTATGCGCGGCTCTTCCGCCGCCGCCGCCGCCGCCGCCGCCGCCGCCCTTTTGGTACTCTATAACAAAATTACAGCATTATAAAAATTGATAAGTTAATCAATTTAGCGTAGACTGCTGTTCTGATGGAGTAAATTATAATTAATTTAATAACTACGAAAGTTTTTACCAATCGAAGCCGTCCACAGCTCCGGGGTAGCGGTTACGCATTTGCTCCTCCTCCGCCCCCAGCATATTATCATCGATAACGTCAATGCCCGAAGAGTAGCCTGTTTTACGAACTTATTTTACAGACACTCTGTAAAATGTCACGCGCATATAATTACAAGCCTGAATTATTTACCAGAGTCCGCTTCCGAGAGCTCCTCCTCCTCCTCCTCCTCATCATCATCGTCATCATCATCATCTTCTTCCTCGTGTTGAGGCGAGAGGAGCACGGTCGAGCCATCAGAATCTTCTTCTTCTTCTTCCGCCGCGGAGGCATCGCTCAACGGTTCAATGACACACGCTCGCGAGGGCCCAGCCGGCGCGTCATCTTGAACGTACATAGGTCCCTCTATTCGGATGGCGCCGACGGCTGGTGCGGTGTTATTTCTCGCGGACAACCATTTACGCTGTTTATTCTCCATGAATGTGTCATCGTCGCTCGAATGATCCTCGCTGTCGGTTTTACCCTCCTCGTTAAAATCGTAAAAGCGAGCCTCGTCTTCGCCCATTTCTTCATACCGTCGAACTGTACGTCGATAATCGCAGAGGATTTTATCAGAAAAATGTTCCCACCACCAGCGCAGCGTGAAAAGTAATTTTTTATGCCGTACTTACGCCGTTCTCCGAATATCCCTTGAAAAATAGGATCATTTTCCCATCCACGTCTACGGATTACACGCACAACCGAATCAATTAGGGGTTGCGAGTGAAACAACCCCGTATTATAAGCGTAAATGATTTGTTTTTTCGAACACTCGCACAATGCACTTCGTATCTTGCGGAGCACAGTGTGGATGGGTAAATGCCATAGCATATTAATGCGCTTATCCCGATTCCACCTTTCCCCGATCCACGGATGACATAGAATTAAATATTCTATCAAATTCGAAATAAGATAACGGGGAATAATTCTCGCCATGATAGAATATACGAAACAATCGCGTCGTTCGTTTGTCGCCTCGAGACTAACATGCTCTCGAAGATGCGTGGTTATTTATCAGCATAAATTGTATCGGGGGATGGCGGTATTTTCGAAACATGCAGTGTTTATGGCTGAGGAAATGATTTTGCTTCGTAGACACCTAACGTATACAAAATAAAACACCGCGTCCGTTTAAGGAGAACGCTGCGATATATACGAGACTAATAATACCCATTGGTAGAGTTGATCATATATTCGAGTGTCGTATATCACTATTCTGCCGAATTGCGAATTTCAACCGTTCGAAAAACGTAGAATAATCTAAAGAATCTGAAATGCTTCAGCTAAATAACTAAAGCATGGTTGATAACGCTGCATGAAGAAAATGTATTGTTATTAGTTTAAAATGATTAATTTCGAGGAGCATTTCGCGTTGAAAAGAGCGACACACATGTAACGCTGCGATCTCAAACGTTCTGCAATGTTACGAATGGAGGCCCAAAACAGAAGGCCCGATAATAATGGCCGCCGCATACTCCAGCGTGATAGCGGACCGAGCGTCTGCAATGTTACGAATAGAGACCCAAAACAGAAGGGGCGATAATGATGGCCGACGTATGCTCCAGCGCGATAGCGGGCCAGGCGCTGATAACGCTCTGTGTGTGTGTGTGTGTGCGTGTGTGTGTGTGTGTGTGTGTGTGTGAGTGCGTGCGTGCGTGCGGGCTGCATGGCTGCATGGCTGTGTGCGCGCGTGTGTGAGTAAGAGCGCTCGTATAGACGTGCCATCAGCAGCTCGTGCTGGAAAGAGAGAGGTAGAGCACGTGCCGCCTGATGCTACGAAAAGCCGCGTAAAGAGGAGAGGCCGAGGATACGAACCGCTGGGGTAACGTCGTCTCCGTATGGTGAATTATCATGCAGGAAATAGATGCATGTGTAACATATTGCGAGAAAAAATTACGCGAAAGGCGAATAATTAATTTTCGCTCTTTCCGCCCAGACTTTTGTCGTATAATGCTATGCAGAGGAAATATATAAAATTTAATTTTTCGTCGCAGGGTTATATTTGCTTAATCGGCTGATAAAAAGATAGTCTCTCTCGTTTGTCGACTCTACGAATTCGATTGCTATTCATACCAGCGGTTATTTAGTCGAGTACATAGCTTGCTGAGTATAATCTGATATCCTTCCGGAATATTCCATAATAAAAAAATTCTCATATATTCACCATCTTTCTCGAGACAACAGCGAACTCGATACGCGAGCATGCATAATTTCATCAGAGAATAAAGAAAGACGCAATATTGTTCTCTCGTTTAACTGTGGGAATGCAGGCGTTCACACTGTCCGCCGAATATGATATTATAAGAAGATTCTCACGTCTTTACCTGCTCTCTCTCTCTCTCTTTCTTTCTCGAGACAACACCTCGACAAAGAAATATTTTGCTGAACCTGTCAAAATAAGGGGAATTCGATATCGCTCGGGTGACCTACGCGTGTGCTCGCGCTGGTTAATCAAGTCCGATGAAATACGGAAATCGATATCCCGAGTGACGATCTTCAGAGAGAAGATTGATTTCCAATTCGCGGTGAGTTAATTGTTAATAAATTTCGAGCGGTGTTTTACGCTTGGGGAGAGCGAGGCAAACATAGCGCTCGTGCGTATAATTTCATCGAAGAATAAAATTTGTCTCTCTCTCATTCGTCAGCGGAATTGCCTTGGAGTATAATATCTCCTTCTGGAATATTCCGCTATAAAATTTTTTCACATATTTATGCGCTCTTTTATTTAACCAACGTCGTCATTCTTTGCATTCGCTCGAGTTTCATACAGGTAGCTGTTTAGACGCATAAATAGCTCACCGAATATGATATCATGAGGAGTTTCTCGCGTATTTACCTTCTCTTTCTAAAAAACAAAGCACCGATTTGCTGAAACTGTAGAAATAAGCGAAATTTGATATTACCCTGGTGACTAGCGCGCGTGTTCGAGCGTGTGAATAAAGACTGATGAAATACCGGAATCGATATTTCGAGCGGCGATCTTCAAAGAGAAAATGGATTTCCAATTCTCGCTCATGATTCTCGCGAGTCGTATTTACGGTGGTGAGGGAAAAAGTTCTATAAAACAAGCGAAATCGTTTATTTTCAATCAGTGTGATTAAAATCGCGAAACGTAGAGCATCGATAAAATGGAAAATAATGGTCAAAAATCGGAAGAGAGTCGGCGGTGTATATCGCCCCATCTTTTACGGAATGTCATATACGGCTTAAATATATCTTTCGGAAAAATAATCACGTGTGGCTTTGAATTATCGCCGGAAAAAAATACTTTCACGCCGGTGGTAAAAATATTAACGAACTTGTTTAGCGGTATAACGTTTAGCGTTGAAGAATGGGAGGAATTTAAAATCGATTACCCGGAAATTACCCGATACTTCGCGGCTCGCGACTCTGAAGCTGAGAATATGCATGGAAAACGCTTATCGCGCGGAGGACATTCTATTCTTTTTACTACGTGTTATCAGAGACGCGCAGTTTGTTTCGGCTGTACTATGGAAAACCCCGCCGAAAAGCGCGAAACTTCGCTCGTTCAGCGTCGGCGCAATTATTCTCCGAACATCATCTTACAACGCCCGACTTTTGAAAATCTCGTCGAAGCGAGTAAATGTATCGATGTTCATTTGCAACAATTACAACGCGAGTGCTCTGTTGTGAATCTGTGTATGGCCACTGTATTAGCGTACACAGACGAGCGCCTTCGCGCTGCGAATAAATTGAATCGCGCTGCAATTATAAAATTTCTGGAATCATAAGAAAACGTCGATATGATTGTGAAACGAGCACTCGACGCCTCGGACAAAGACTCTCCAGAATTTGGGCCGTATCTTCCAAACATAATTATATCTGAAATAGCTGCAGTGTTTCGCGAAAAAATTTGGGAATGTATCAAAACGTACACTCCACTCGTTAATAATTGAATAAATAATACGCTCAATTGCAGATTTTAAATAATAATAATCAATAATATATATACAAAAGGAATTAAAAATTATTAATCGTGCTGGTGATGAAGATAATAATATAAAAATAACAATTACGATATGATTAAAAATGCTGCGTAAGCTAAAAGGTGTCTTCGTCGTCGTGGCATCATGTTGATGCCGCATCCTGTCTTAATCGTTGTGGGAATCGCTTTTGCAAGATCATCAGTTTGATGGTTTCGTAGTGGGGATGCTGTGTTTGGAGACTTCGTTAATGAGTTACACCTCATTACAGTCCGCGATCTCAACCGAAACAGTTGAAAAAAAAATGTCGTCATCGTGGATAAGTACGTGGTTTTAGTGAATACGCGTTGTGTGTGTGTGTGTGTGTGTGTGTGTGTGTGTGTGTGTGTGTGTGTGTGTGTGTGTGTGTGTGTGTGTGTGTGTGTGTGTGTGTGTGTGTGTGTGTGTACAGTCTTTAAAAACCGTGGTGTTTGTTTTTTCAAAAAGGTGAGGACGACTTCGATTACGCCGCGTGGGAGGATGTTCCCGACAGATTTTACGACGTGGTGATGACGGTCGGGCCCAACGGGGAGCGCGTAGTACGCGAATTTTACAATTGCGCGCGGCATGAGGCAGAAATACGCGAGGAAGAGGAGGAGCGACGCGCGTTGGCGGAGCACGCCAGACAAGGGTTTGAGCGGCTCCGCAGGCGTCGGGCCCTGGAGGCCGCGCGCCGCCGGCGTCCAGCTCCGGAAGCCGCTAGCGCGGCGAAAAAATCGTGAGTGCTGCGCGGGGAAAATCAGTGAAGTAAAAGTGATGTGATGTGAAATAAAATTAAAAGCAAAACATTTTTTTCTGTTGCAGGAAAAAATAGGAGAAATGTCGAGGAAAAAAACGCGAAATAAAAAATTTTTAATCAACTAACTAGCCGTTGTTTTGTGTTTTATTTGCGTGTTTTATTTGTGTGTGTGTGTGTGTGTGTGTGTGTGTGTGTGTGTGTGTGTGTGTGTGTGTGTGTGTGTGTGTGTGTGTTCATCATCATTATCATCATTATCATCATCATTATCATCATCATCATCGTCATCATCATCATCGGCATCATCGGTAAGTCGAAATTTGAAAATGCTGACGCGCCAAAAGTATCGGTACCCGTCCGAGGCCCGGCTCACGTCCCCCATCCTCACCCCACTACTCGCAACACCCTGCTCAATATCAGCAGTGGGAGCGGACGAGTGGTGGGGGAAGGAGTGGGGATAGGAGTGGGGGGCCCCAGACGGGTACCAATACTACTCGCGGTTGATCGTAAAATTTCGTTCATTTCGGCATCCAAACAGCTCAAAGTTGTCACCATTGTTTTTTCCGCTGGGCCGCTTAGGGTCAGGGTGTTACGTCCCGAGAGGGAGACATTGACTGAAGTCACGGTGCGATCGGAGTTAGGGTGCGAACCTTTGAATTGCAATGGAGTTTTCCGCGCAAGTGAATCTTTTGTTCATCGCCTGCGAATTCCCAACACTACTTATATTTAATGAGGAAATGTATGGATGTCGTTGAGGTGAACTTTGGTTCTCTTAGATGAGAGAAATAAAATAAAACTCGGGTTTTATACAAAAAAAACCATCAACGACAGTTTTATTAAAATTGTATACTGATAAAATATCGAATTTCTTCGAATGTTGAACGTTTAAACGGTTGAGGTCTGCGTTTGCATTATACAGAGTTCGTTTTTTTTTACAGATTTCAGATTTTGCAAGAGGTTCGAGTAGTACGATGATTTTGTAGTTCTATATTTTGACTCCGTGAAGGTTGAACGAGAACTTTGTCAAGTCTTGCAGAGGGTTAACCATTACGCTTCTGCAAGGCGGAATTTGCTAGTTTTTAGTTGATTTGATTGGTTTGATTTTTGAAACACCTTTTGTTTTGTGTAGAGGGGATTATCTCAATCACGCGGAGGTGACGTGAGATCGTCACCTCGCGTGGGAATACTCGTGAGACAGGAAGTATGGTTTCAAGTTATAATTCGGAGAATAATAATGAGTTTGTTTATAACTATGTATTTCGAGCAGTAATGTCGCACAAGACGTTCGTTGGAATGAAATATGAATAAAAGAAATTTTAAAAAATATTACCAGACACGATAATTGTGAGTTGACAAGGTGTTTATGCGTGGTTGCAGTTTCGAATTCTGTGGCTTAGTTGCATTGATGAATATTAGGGGCTTCCCTGTTAATCGACTTGATACTCGAGAATAAATGATATTATAAAAATAATTAAGAGTGTGTGATTGACTTGTGATGGTAAGAGATGAACGAGAAATGTGCTGGTGCGTTATCGGTCGTCGAGAGCTTGAGGTACCGACCGAGCGCACTATATTGATTTGAATTTGATTGTACCGGCTAGGACGTAACAAGGGTCAGACGTCATATCGTTTGAATTAACGGCACGTCCACGTGTATTAAATTGTTCAAGACTATATAATGCTACGGCGCTTCTTTTGTACCGTGAGGCACAAGAGCTATCCATTACAAACGTAAAACTGGCAGCTCCCTCTCTCTACATCCTCTTTTTATCTTCTTTTGCGGCGCATAGACAAAGTGATGAGGATCATCGGGAAAAATACAGGTACGAAATCTACAAGTGTAGGATATTGCCTGCTTCAATTCTAATAACTGTTGTGTCCCGAGATTCCGTGATAAAGAATTTATCGCGAAAAAGGGATCAAGGTTCTGGGATTTTACCAAACGAGTGAAACTCTAATTCAATCTCTACCAAAAATAACTTAGATTTATTCGACTAGGTTGGTCTAAAATGATTAGTACAAGTTGGTTTTGCCTTAGGACCAAACTCGTTGACGCCCAAACCCGGACTGCCTGATCCTCGATGGATCTTTTGGCTGCTCCGGTGAATCGTTTGTGTCGGCTTTTGCAATATTGGGTAATGCAATCACGCTGACAGTGTAATTGCCCAATATTGCCTACTTTATTTTAGCGATTCGTATTAGCCTTTTGCAATATTGAACAATGCAATGTAATTGCTCAATATTGCCTACTTATTTTGGCGATTCGTATTAGCCTTTTGCAATATTGAACAATGCAATGTAATTGCTCAATATTGCCCACTTATTTTGGCTACCTAAGGCAGTTGAACGGCCTCTGCAGTTGAACGGCCTTAACAGTTTAATTAACCCTTGTGTGATGGAAGATTCCAGCACACAACATTCCTTCCCCCTGGGAAGAATACATCTCTCCCGAGATTTACATTTTGACGGGTGTTTGGTCCTTCAGCTTACAATTTTGTTTGTTTATTTGTTTACATGTTTGTTTTTTTCGTTATTTTATAATTCTGATATAATATTTTTTTTCTTTCTTATATATTTCCCAAAGTTTCCCATTATGAGGTAAGTTATACCTCGTATAATCTCGATTAAATATGCTTTTATTTTTTTTACGTTGAATTCGTACGTTGTTTCTTTTGTATGAATTTTCTTTTAAGTATTGGTAGAGGTAGCTTGCGTTTTGATGACGCAGCTTCTCTGTCTTGAGCCATACCGTTGGCGGTCGTTGACTCGCTGTATATCACGATTGCGGGTGGCTGTTTTTACTTCCGCATGTACAAGTATATACAGGTCGCTCCGAGTATTATCGGTACAAGCGCGCCTAATGTACAACCACCAATCGCAAACTGATGAATCATTTCTGCCTGTTTTGCGTTATTTACTTTTGTTTTTAATGTTTCCAGTCTTTCTCCTAATTTGTTTATTTCTGCTGGATCGGTAATTAATTTGTGTGGTAATTCTGAAATCAATGAGGTATGCTTCAATATTTGCGCATCCTCTTTCAAAAATGTTAAATTTATTTTAGGTATAAATTCTTGAAATATATCTTGGGTTGTTTCTCCCAGAGTTTCAAGTCTAAAACTAGGAGTGGTGACAGAACATTTTCCGTCCAAGGCCAGAGTTCCTAAACCCCCTAAGTGCTACGTACTCTACAGGTCGTTGACCGCAATGGATGAGTAGTGTTTCTGACTCTGGTGCTACGTATAGCCATCTCCCCCGATGTTCGAGCGCGATTACGAGCGTGTTATTTATTACGGCAATTCTTCGTTTACAATTTTCGTATTTTGTATTATGCGTTAAATACATCCCTGCTTCGCAGGCTGTGCACGTGTGTGCTGCGAGTGCGGCGTGTTTAGGTGCGCAATAAAAATGTGAATTTAGATGTTTACATGTTCCTAATTCGGTTTCTGTTATAGGAAGACATGATTTTCGCGTTTTTTCGACAATGACAAGAGTGTTTACTATTTCAATGAATTGATAGTTGCGTGCATCGATTTTTGCTGGTAAAGGGTATACTTTGTTTACGATGTATTCCTCGGGTCCCACGAGTGGTATTTTTACTATGAGGACGAGGTCAGTGTTGCTGCAATAAGAGCCTACTTCGCTTACCTCTAACAATTTTGGCATTTCTTCGCGTTTTATTTTTGTTGGAAACATGAGGCCTCTCGGAAGATATGTAACTGCGTTGTTTAAATATTCGGAGAGCTGTCGCGGGGATAATATACTCGGATTGACGAGTCCCTTTGACAGTTCCACGAGGAATTGTACTAATTGTCTGACATCGCCTAAAAGGGATTCGACTATTAGTCTCAAAGTTGTTAATTTCTCGTCTAATTGTTGACGTTCGTCGAGAGCATCTAAGCGTGCTGATAATCCTTGCTCCACCTTCGAGATGAGTTTGTTGAGCGTTTGTTGATTTGCCTCTAATCGTGATGTTGACTTGTTGAATAGGTGAATAGTTGCATCGAGGATTTGGATGTTTTCTTTCATCGCATCCTCTGCTGTTTCCTGTTTCGAAGTTATTTTATCGAGTCTCTCGTTTATTTTTGCAGCATCCTGAGCATCCATATTGCCCGTGAGGACTTTGATAATTGACCCCAGGCCATTAATCAGTCCTCTACGATGACGTAGCGTTTTTGTGCCTGTAATATCGTACACGGCTTGTATCTCTTCGTTCACCCGATCGAATTGCATAGCGCATCGTTTTTCTGCCGTCCTCGACAGAGTTCGTTTAACTTTATTAAAGTCTTTTTTATACTTTTTTCTTGTTCTTTCAAAGTGTTGAGATCTATTTTGATTACTAATTTCCAAATGTCATTTGTTATTGACAAGGTTCCGATTTCCTCGTAATATAGTCCTGGAGAAACCGCAAATTTCTCAATGCTGTAGGGTTTTCCTTTTTTCTGCTCGCAATGGCTCGGCTGCCACAGTAAGGGCAGGTACCTGTTGACATATGTCTCAGGGTTAGTCTATTTCATCCCTAGTTTATTTTCGTGTATATAATTTTTATCTCTTGTGTTAAAATTTTATCGTTCTTAATTCTTTCGTTTTCGTTCGCGTTCATGCAAACTTCTCGCTGAGTTTGCGGGATTGTCCCACTTTTCTGCAGTTTGAGGTCGGATTACAATGTCCGATTCCTGGCTTCGTCGTCGTCGTTGCTAACGGCGATCAGTCTTGCTTGAGACGTTGAGGGATTTCATTGTTGGAGCTTCGTCAAATTTATTGTAAGTACAAATTTTATTTTGTGTGTTTGATGTAATTAAAAATTTTTTTTTTTTGTATAATGAAAATATTTGGCGTGTGTGTTATTTATTTATTTATTTATTTATTTTATTTATTTTATTTTTCTTTTTTCAGCGCTATTATCATGGAGCATCTGTGGATCGGCTGCTTGGATCGGCCTTTGTTACACGATGAATAAATGATGATACGATATCCGTCATCGTGTAACAAACGTCAATCCAAGCTGCCGATACGGCATTTAATCGAAAAGAACAGCTATTTTCAATTGGAACAAAAGACCTTCGCGCTCACGAAATGCTTTTCTGCCTGAACTCTGCCGGTTCTTCATATGTCTAGAATCAGAGCCTTGCTGATCCGGCACTGAAGGGTCTTCGAACGCGTATAAAACAACGACTGTGATTGGCTTAAAACTTCCAAATTCTATTGCTCCCCGTTTGAAAACTATTTTGAAAATTGAAAAACGGCTAAGTGGATATGCTCAGTATATCGTCGAGAATGTGTAGTTACTGGCTGTCAGTGTTGCTATGAATCACCCTGTATGTATATCATTTTTATTTATTTATTTCCAGACGCCGCGCCTCCGTAAACGGACTGCTTCTCCGTGGCCTTCGGGCCTCTGGAAGAGGCATTTCGTAGCGCATGCTGTAGGGGTTCGGCGTCGGCGACACCGACTACGGGCGGCCGTTGACCGGCTCTGGGGGGACGACCCTCAGTCCCGGGAGGAACGGGATTGGGGTTGCGAGCAGGCCGATCTATTCGGCCTGTGTCGCCTATTTTACAACCAGGTCCCCCCGGAGGAGCTGTTTTTATTTAGCCGGGCCACCATGTGGTGGCTCTCGGCTTTATTCCGCGGGACGGACGTTCCCGTCCCGTGGATGTTTGCCGATTGACGGGAGTTGGAAAATGTATATGTATACATTTTTTTTTTTTTTTTTTTCTTTTTGATTGTAACAATATATGAAAAACAAAAGAATTTTTGTGTTTAAAATTGTTATTTTCCCCTTTCCTTTTTTCCTTATTTTTCCTCCCTTTTTCAGGGCGCGAGCGTTCGGCCGGCAGCCGTTATCTGCCGGTCACCGTTAGTTAAAAGGAAAAATTATTCGGTTTTTTCTCTTATTTTTTATTTTTTATTTTTTTTCATGATGTACAAGTAATGTACAATTTTTTATTTTTAATGTACCTATATTTTAATATACGTATATTTATGTTTCTATTTTCTTCTTTGTATTGTCGTCTCTTTTCTGTTACATTTTTCCTTCTCGCTCTACATTATCCTCAATTTCTTTAGTGGGTAATGTAGGGTTTGATTCTATTAGCATGTACCCGTGTGTTTTTCCTTCCTCGTCCGATAATATAGGTTTCCTTTTCTTCCTTGCTTTTTACTGTGTAAGGCCCCACCCACTTGGGTGTGAGTTTGGCCGATCATCCCCTCCTTAATGTTTCGTCTTGGAGAAGAACTCTATCGCCTGGACGGTATTCCTTCGCCGTCGTCTTGCGATCGTATTGTTCTTTCGCTTTGTCTTTTGCCCCTTCCACTCGCTCGCGGGCTCGTTGCCATACTGCCCGCAGGCGTTCCCTTAACTCTGCCGCATAATCCTCATGCGAATATGTCAATTGCGGGGCCTGTTTTAGAGCCGTTGGTAGCTCCGCCTTCTTTCCGAAGATCATTTCATGCGGTGTGATTTTTGTCACTGTGTGGGGCGTGGTGTTATATGTGAACATCGCATATGGTAACCACTCATCCCAATCCTTTTGATCTTCTCTGATGAAATTTTTTAGATATTTGGCGAGAGTTCTGTGTGATCTCTTTAATGCTCCGTTTGCTTGAGGATGATACGCTGTAGTTTGAATTTTTTCTATGCGAAATAACTCGCATACTCCTTTAAAAGTTGCACTCAGAAAATTTGTGCCTTGGTCCGAAAGGATTACTGATGGTGCGCCAAATTTGCATATTATTTCGGTCGCAAGGGCCTTCGCTACCGTATTTGCTTCTTGATTTGGCAATGGTATAGCGAGGCTGTATTTTGATAATAAATCCTGGAAGGTAAGTATGTATTTATTTCCTTTATCCGTTATCGGTAGAGGTCCTACGATATCGACAGCACATTTTTCAAATGCATGTGTTGGTGTGTCTGTCTTAACCATCGGGGCCTTTGCGTTTTTCCCCGCCTTATTTTTCTGGCATTTGTCACAACGCCGTATGTGGGCGGTGACGTCCTCCTTCATTCCTGGCCACTCATATTTTTCTTTCAGCCGATACATCGTTCGTACAATGCCCTGGTGTCCACCTAAGGGGGCATCATGATATTAATGCATGAGCTCGGCGCGTTCGAGTTTCTCGAGACATGTTGCGCCTATGCTGCAGCCATCTGCCTCGCTCTTGTGGCAGGCATTGCCGCTCGGCTCGCGCGTAGCGTGGAGATTCTCCCACGGCGCCGCGCTTCCCCAGGCCGCTTCTGTGGCCCGAGGGGCCTCGCTGGCCGCGCGAGAGCGTTCTCTCTGTCCTTTTTCCTCTTGTGGTTTTGATATGCTGTCTTTTTCCTCTCTTTCTTTCTCGTGCGCTCTCGCTCTCGTCAGTGCATAAATGCGACTCAAAGCATCTGCGTTGGTATTCATTTTTCCTGCTTTATATTGTATGTCGTAATCGTATTCTTCCAACTTTATTCTCCACCTCATTAACCTCGATCCTGGGTCCTTGACCCCAAATAACCAGGTTAATGGTTTATGATCGGTTACGATGATGAATTTTGTTCCATATATATATGGTCGAAATTGGTTAACTGCCCATACAATGGCTAATAATTCTTTTTCTGTGGTTGAATAATTTATTTCAGCTTTGTTTAGTGTTCTGCTTGCGTAACAGATTGGTAAATCTTCTCCGATTTTCCCTTGTGACAATATCGCGCCAATTGCTTTATCTGAAGCGTCTGTTGTCACGATAAACGTTTTAGTAAAATCTGGATATTGAAGTATGGGTGCTGTAATTAGTGCTTCCTTCAATCGCTCAAATGCGAGATCGCATTGCTTGGTCCATTCGAATTTGATGTCCTTTTTGGTGCAATCTGTCAAAGGTCTTGCTATTTTTGCAAAATCTTTGATGAATCGACGGTAATATTCTGCCAATCCTAGGAATGACTGAATATCTTTTACCCTTTTTGGCACGGGAAAATTTTTTACGGCTGATATTTTGTTTTCATCCGGTTTTACTCCCACTTCGGTTATAATATGACCGAGATACTGCGTTTCTTTACGCATAAATTTGCATTTTCGCGGCTGAATTCGAAGGTTAGCTGATTTTAATTTTGTCAGTACTTCTTTGAAACGTTCGTTGTGCTCGGTGAGCGATGCTCCGTATATAACGATGTCGTCGAGATACACGTAACATCTGATGCCTTGTATTCCTGTTAATACTGCATCCATTAGTCGTTGAAACGTTGGAGGCCCATTTTTCAATCCAAATGGCATTCGGTTATACTCGTAATGACCCATTGGTGTGGAAAAAGCAGTTTTCGCCTTATCCTCCTCTGCCATCGGGATTTGATGAAATCCTGAGGCGAGGTCCAAGGTTGTAAAGTATTTGGTTTTTCCCAACTGGTCCAATATCTCGTTGATATTAGGCAGTGGATAAGAGTCGCCCTCGGTCGCTAGATTTAATTTGCGAAAATCGACAACGACTCTTTTCGGAATTGTGCCATCGGAATCTGCCTTTTTTGGCACGACGAGCAACGGAGCGTTCCATTGGCTCGCGCTGAGACGGATAATTCCATCCTCTAACATTTGTTGCGTTTGTTTTTGAACCTCTTTCCGGTGGTCCTCTGGTAACCTGTACGGACGCACCTTGATCGGCTTGGTTCCCGTTTTTAAGGAGATCCGATGCTCGACTGCGTCGGTATAACCCAGTTTTTCGCCCTCTAGGTGGAAGACGTCGGGGAATTCCTCGCAAATTTCGCGGAGACTTTTTTCCTCTTCCGGATTTAAATGCGAGTCCCCTCTGACCTCCAGTCAGATTTTCTCCAAACGTTCTTTTTCGACTTCGCGTGAGATTTCGAAAATTTCTTTTTGCGTGCTTTTCCCATTCGACTTAACCTCGTATAAGTCGAGCTTTTCTAACTCGATCGTAGGTCGCGTAATGACTTGCGCCTCGTCGAGCGTATTTACAATCATTATTGGGCAGGTGTGTGCCTCGATTGATACGACTCCTTCTCCGATTATTATTCCGGGCTGGATTTCTTGTTTTTCCATATATCCGGTGCCTTCTCCCAGCGTTCTTGCCCATAGTAAGAATTCGGATCGTGAAGGTAATTCGACTTGCCTTGCACCATGTACGAAAGGCAATTTTTTCCCATAAATTTCGAACACTTTGCCACCCAGTATGTTGGCTTTGTGTTTCACTATGAAATCCATTCCTAGCAGTCCATCTACTCCTAATGGTACGTCTTTGTTGATCACATGGAATTCGTGTGTTAAGAGGGCCGCTGGAGTTTTTATCTCCAGTTCCGCTTTGCATAACGTGCGTAACGGCGCTCCTCCTACACCGAGGAGTTCTATTACTTCATCCTCGATCGGAGTGTCGTCGCGTAGTTCGCTGACCCGTACGATGCTGCATTGTGCCCCAGTGTCGCAGCGTAACGTGAGCAGGCCCGCGCGCGCTTGAGCCGTCGGCAGATGTAGGTCACTGGCGTGAACGGCTGGGCCAGGAGTGCTGACTTGGCAGATTCTTGCCGGTGCATTCACACTCCGTGCTTCCGTTTTGCCATACAGTAGGTCCCCAATTGTTTTACGTCGTGAGGAATCCTGTGTTTTTTCGACGGTTTCCCGAGGCCCTTTGACCTCGGCCGCGGTGAGCATTCCCACCGCGAGGGAACTGATGGTTCGTTTTGTTGCGGAATTGGTGCCCTCGTCTTGCGAAGGTCTCTGGCTGGTTCGACCAGCTTGACTCGACTGTTGTTGCCCTTGTGGGGGCTCGTTTTGCTCCCTTTGTCGTTTTCGACAATCCTTGAATCGGTGTCCTTTCTTTTTGCAGTAGTTGCACGTGATATCCGTTTGATAGACGGTTCTAGTCTGTGCAGGTAGACTTTGACGTCCATGCGCTGACGTTTGCCCTTGTTGTGCGTGTGAGGACTGATATCCTCCCCACGATTTCCTTCCTTCAAAGGTTCCGTGACTACGCTGGCTGTGTTGATAACTGTGACTATGGTGGGTTTTGTGTCCCCCGCCATGTAAAAATTTTCTGGCGATGGTCTGTGTGCCTTCGACTCCTTTTTCCTCTTCTGCGGCTCCTCTTACGGCGTCGTAGAGATTCGTGTATCCACGCGACATTACTAGCAATTGGTATTCTTTACGTAGACCTCGTTCGAAATTATTTAAAGTGAATTGTCGCAGTAATTGCTCGACTGCTGCTTTGCCGGTCATTCGATCGTCTACTTCCGCGGTACAGCTCGCAATTAACTCCATCATAATTGTCTCTATACGTTGTGCATAGGTTTGCACTGTTTCGTCGCTTTTTTGACGGCAAGTGTGTAATTCTACTTGTAAGGCTGGTATTGTGCGTTGTTTTTCGAATAAAACTCGCAATTCACGTTTTAAGTCGTCTATTGAGTCTATCGCTCTGTGTCGCAAGGCTGCTGCTGCGCGACCTTTTAATTTTAATTTCTGTATCGCGACGAGTAGTTCCTGTCGATCCTCGGGATCTACCGCCGCAGCGGCGTACTCGATTGACTCTATGAAATCGACTTCAAGCTCCGGTGCTGAAGCATCGAAGACAGGAAGACTATCTCTCGCGTCCTTCATGGACATTCGTGCTCTTTCGCGCGGCATTCTGTCCCTATCGATGTTCAATAAGGAGAACTCGTTCGGATCTATTTCTCGCGCACGCTCGGTTTCTACCGGATCGAAAGATTCGTCTTCGTCCGAGTGAGATTCGTGCGGACTGGAAAATCGTACTCGCTTCGGAAATTTGAGTTTCGCGAGAGTTTCCGGTGATAGATACAAACTTTCGGCGCTGCTAGTTTCGCGTCTGCGTTTTTTGGGTTGCTCTTCGTCGTCTGAGAGCTCGTATTCTACCCGTGACTCGAAAAATGAATCTAAGGACCGCGATAAATGACGGTTACCTCGCAAACATAAACGGTTATACCGTTCGTCGTCCGACATAAACGAATTCTCTGGCTTTGGAGGGTTTTAACAAGAAAAAATGTTCTGTCACTTACAGAAAGATGATCGCAAGTTGCATGTTGCTCTACGGTTGAGTTTCGCTCAGAATCTCGTTCTCTCTGGATGTGAGTCCTTGACAGCTGGGCCTTCCGTTGATCCTCGGGATCCTCGGGTTGTCTACTTGGTGCGACTCGGTCGCAATCGGTGCACTGCCTCACGTACGGCGACTCGGTCACTCTCTACGCATTCTCGGATGCCCGATTGTTATGTTAATTTCAGCGAAATTGAGCTGTGGCAATCCCACCGCTGCCACCAATGTTGTGTCCCGAGATTCCGTGATAAAGAATTTATCGCGAAAAAGGGATCAAGGTTCTGGGATTTTACCAAACGAGTGAAACTCCAACTCAATCTCTACCAAAAATAACTTAGATTTATTCGACTAGGTTGGTCTAAAATGATTAGTACAAGTTGGTTTTGCCTTAGGACCAAACTCGTCGACGCCCAAACCCGGTCTGCCTGATCCTCGATGGATCTTTTGGCTGCTCCGGTGAATAATTTGTGTCGGCTTTTGCAATATTGGGTAATGCAATCACGCTGACAGTGTAATTGCCCAATATTGCCTACTTTATTTTAGCGATTCGTATTAGCCTTTTGCAATATTGAACAATGCAATGTAATTGCTCAATATTGCCTACTTATTTTGGCGATTCGTATTAGCCTGTTGCAATATTGAACAATGCAATGTAATTGCTCAATATTGCCTACTTATTTTGGCTACCTAAGGCAGTTGAACGGCCTCTGCAGTTGAACGGCCTTAACAGTTTAATTAACCCTTATGTGATGGAAGATTCCAGCACACAACATAACAAATAGCCGTAAGGTTTACTTGTGGTGTCATGATAAACCTCTTGTCGAAAGCGAGGATTCTCAGAGTATACGTGACGAGCTAGATGTTGTATTTGCGCACGATCACTGGAGTTTTTGAAAACGACGATATAACTGGCATTGAGTGATATATCACGCTGACCGTGACCCTAATGAAATCAATTTTGCGTAATAAAAATGACACTTAGATTCTTGTTATGGCTGCCCTTCGTGAATAGATCGACAACACTGTTGTTCGACGCTTCGCGTATTTAATCATCGATAATTATTAGTTTCGGTCGGGGTCGTCAGCGTAATCCGCTGACTGTGGTAGGCCTTCGTGAAATTCTAGCGATGATCCATATTCCGTATAAATCTGCTGACATTCGGAATAATACAAAATTATTCTGTCTAAAGGCGTGCTACTCATACACGCGATATACTTTGAAAGAAATTTCACAAATTATGTTTTACCGCAACCTGTGGGCCCGCAAATCATCGAGGTCCAGGAATGCTGCCACCGCGTGTCTATTATTACGAATGAATGAAATATCCTTCTTAAAGGATAAATAAGGAATTTACGCATGTAATTATTCTTTTTACGACCAATTTATTGAAAAAATGTGTAGGTGTCGTGTTAAATTTGACAAATTTAAACTTATGAAAGATAGCCGTAGGGTAGCGTGCCGTATGTCCCGTCGTGTCTCCGCTTGACACTCGACGGTTTGCATGATTTACTTTCAGTACGCGTAACGACCCGATGGAATTGCGTACGACCAATCACGTCAATGGAGCACGAGCGGTTCCTGTATCTCATCAAATATAAACGAGCGCACCGAATTGTAATTTAAAAAAGTAATAAATAAAATTTTATGACCTGACGCTCGATACCAGGGGCGGGGGGGGGGGGGGGATAAATGAAAAAAGCAATATTTCAAATCGTTTATATTTATTTATGAAAAAAAAACACTATTTGCACTGTTTAATAACAGTGGCATGAAGTTAAAAAAAAAGTTGATGATGACTCGAGCGTCGCGCTAGCTTATTGCATTGCATGCGGATACTACTCGGATGGGTGACCGATCGAAAATAAAAAAACAAATTGTGATTTAAAAAATGAAATTCTTCACGTTGTTCACGATAAGTTATTGAAAAAAGTACTGATAAGTACTGTCTAAATGACAGTTATATGCTATGAAAAAAAAATAAATAAATAAATTGTGGTTTTCAGAAAGTACAGTAAGCATTTTCAAATATTATTTGAATGCAATTCCAAACAAATTTTATTTTGTATCATTACAATTAATATTCGTTTAGAGTTGAGATTAATTATGACCCGGCGTTCGCGATCGAGGATCGAGACCTAATAATTTTTATTACTTAGTGTACATTTTCTACTTTTGAAAGTTTTGAATGTGGATTTCACTACTTTTTGGAGGAAATACCTTTTACTTTACAAACTTCTTTTTCCGACCGTCGGGACATAAATGCATGAAATTTCGGACCATCCGAAACGAAACTACTGATATAGCTACCCTCAAATCACCCAAAAGTTGACTCGTCGATGGCTCTTATTCATTCGGATCTTTTTTCATCATATAAATAACTGAGGCGGTGTCGCAGTGTAACGCTCGTCTGTCCAAACGCTCGAGATAACTGTACAGTTTTAAGCGGGACTGTGCTGTGGTATACGCGGCTATTACGGCGTTCGCCTGATTCGACGGTATCACGGCCTCGTTGGTTTTTCTGTAATTAACGTAAGTAGTATGTGCACCACTATGGCGAATCCCCACTCCTACCCCCACTCCTATCCCCCACTCCTTGGAGTGGGTAGAGTGGGGGCGGCCGGGAGAGTCGCCATAGCGGTCCACTCATTATTATTATTCAGAAATAATAATAATTTTTGTTTTATTGATAAAAATATGATACAGATAATATTTTTACAAGATACAGATAATATTTTACAAGGTACATATTTTATAATGTATAGATTATTATCGCCAGTGATGATGGAATATGTTTTTTTGGAGAGAAAACGGTTTAAGATAGCATTGTATTTTTTTGACATTTTGTAAGGCGCAATGATAAATTATAGGATAGTTTAGGGTGAATTCGTTAGGTGCTTTGCCATGCCAGAAGCACACGATTCGTGATGGTGATGGATCGGCGCTCGATGGGAATTGTTCGCTGCTGTCGATATTGATGATTTCGTAACCCGTTGTGTCTTTCAAGAAGTCGACAGCATCGTGACCTCGCGCGTAGAGGAGAACATCGTCACTTGGTCCGTTGGCGATTTCACACAGCACGTCACGTAGTTTGTCGATGGAGACGCCATCCTCAGCCCAATGTATGCCGTGATAATTAGCGGTCAGCCAATTATTTTCTGAACGCACTTGAGCCGGTAATTCACTGGCGTCATAAGGCGGTGCAACAATCCATAACATTAGATGTCGTAGATTACACAAAGAGCCGACCGCAACTTCTTTCGGTAGAAAACGGCCGTGTTTATCTTTGAAGCCGAGAATATCAAACACGATGGAGGAGGAGGAAGTGGTGGTGGTGGTCATGTTGCGGCAGAGCGTCGCGTATACTATTGCTGGGCCGGTTTGAATTCCACATTATTAAATTTTGTGCCGAGGTACCGCATGAGCAGATTATTGTCGCGAGCTGCAGCCTGAACCTCGGAGAATAGAGCAGCGTCTTCTTCGAAAAACTTGACGAATCGCATCGGTAGAAAACACGTGAACTTATCCTCAATATCGATAATTATACGAGGGCCCCACTTGGTCTGAACACGGTTTAGATTCGAAATTTTGTAATCCGTCGCGAGCTCGAGCTCGTGCAGTTTTTTCGTTGGCAGGAATTCCGCTGCTTTTCCAACTTTGTTGATTCGTGTAAAATCCATTGGAGATTTGTAGATGCTGGAGTAGACGTGTTGATTGAGATAATTCGGATTGTACGCGTATTAGCTCTTTAATAGCGGCAATGTTTTGCAAATGTTTTTCCAGGCGCACTTTCAAGGCGTATCACTGCTCGACGCTCATGTGCTTGATTTCACAAGATGAAGAAGAAGACTGCGGTTTGAGCGAGATTCCAGCCGCTACTGATCTTCTTCTTATCCTTAGCGAACATATTAATTTCAAAAAACTGCGATGCACGCGCTTTGACGAGTCTGCAAAATTCTGCGGACACCCCTACCACCACCACCACCACCACCACCACCACTTCTCGCGACGTCTGTGTTTTTGCAATTCAGCAAAAATTCTCGGCCGAGCTACGACGATGAAACATAGCTGGATATTAAGAATACACGTTAAAATATAACATTAATAGGTTTTATAATTTTATTTCACCACACACACACACATACGCGCGCGCGTATGGATAATTAGCGATTGCGAGAACAAGACTTTTGTATACAACATATCAGCTCGTTACTGAATTTATCATGATTATTGGCGTTGTGTTTATTGGCATATGCATAATAGTAATCATACGCTATGCGATCGTTTCTCGACAAGTTATCTGAAAGTATGCTTCTTAACTCGCCAATACCGAGACCAGCACACATATAATGAAGAAACATAATGCAATACTGTCCGCAACACTGCGAATCCGGACCTTGAAGCTGAACAGTGTTGAACCGATAGAACCTGCAGTTTTTTCGGAGTCGTGCGAGATGTTGGGGGATGATTGGCGGTAGTCCGTAGCTGTCGAAGAACCATCCACATCCATCTCGATCGACGTACATGGCGTTCCAGTGCGTTCCTGGGCGTTTGTGTCCATCGGTATTAACTACGAAGGCTACGGGTTTAGCCCACACCTTCGGAATACGATCTGCCGGGTATACACCTATAGTATGGCCCTTTATACCGCGCAGAGCGTGCAGAATTTGCAGACTGTTCATGATAAACCGCCGGTGGCGGGTGAATGTACTTCTTCTTCTTCTTCTTTTGTTATCCTTACCCGCTGAAGTCTACGATAACTTGATCGGATGAGTCGATTTCCAATACATTGTCATACTCAGCATACACAATACAGTTAACGGTTGAGGCTAAAGCTTCCTCAAAACGTACCTCTATTCTGACACTACCGTGTCTCACGAGATTCCAATGGTTATTACTGTTTGCTGACAGATCGGGTGTAAGGTCAAATGCAAAGAGACAATAGCCTCAAGGGAAGGCCGTACGGGGAATACAATTACCCTGATTAAGAAAGTGAATACCCGTGCCGGAAAATAACGTATGATAGGCGTCTACATATAGAGAAGTATTCGCGAAATTCGGTTGTATGGCGTTTGACGGTATCTGTACACCGTCGGCATATAAAGAAAGGTAGTTTATTTTATAATTCTGAAAGTTGAAGGGGTTCAATGTACAATTGCCGTTGAAAGCTTTATTATCGACGAAACCGATGATTATGCGTTTTGGTAGCTGCCCGAGTATTACATTATCCAAAGTATCGCCGTGTACACCGGCGTACATTGATATTGCTTTTACCTCTACACGCGTCAGGGGATATTTAGCGGTGGATTTTGCGAGAGCTCTTGCATGGGCCAAGAGTATACCGGGAGCTATTTTGACACGTCGTACAAGGAGCGACGCCTCGCTTACATGTATCGTGTAATCTTTCGAGGTGGTCATGAGGCAAAACGCGTCATTGGTTCGCACGAGCCGTAAGCGCATTTCAACACCGTTTATCAAGAACCTCTCTTGATTGAAGACATCGCAGTGGAGATGGCCCAATAGATCAACCTCGCCGTTTCCATTGATAATTGCTCTACGATTGGTAAGCCCTGCATTAGCATCACCCAAATCATCCATTTTGCGGGGAGTATCGTTGCACCATAAAACGCTCGAAAGATGGGTGGTTTTTGCACCTTGTCCATAATTCAGCAGAGTTTCAATGTACGCTCTGTATGCATAGGCATTATTAGGGGGTGATACAAGTTTTTGATTCAAGAATACATCGACCTGATTGAATAACGAGTGTAGAAAATTATTGACAGGACCGACTTTTGCTGTTAGATCGGCTGCTTTCAGGGCTGTTGAGCGTATTTTAACGCGCACACTGAGCATAGTGTGGGCAAGATCAATGTATTCATCACCCTGTCCAGGTACGACGAATTCGATAGGTGAATCATCGGTCAGCGACGAGATTGGCTTGTAGTATACCCTTTGTGTTCCTTCAATCGTCGTTTGGGTCGGTGGTAGTGTGAATAGCTCAAGCTCGGATTTTAGGCATTCGCACGAATGAGCGTGTAAAAAGGCCATTTTGATCGCGAACGAGAATTAAGCGAAAATATCAGACACGGTTCTTGACTTCTTTTTCCGCTTCTTTATGTTTTTAGAGCCCACCTTTACCGAGGTTTTTCTTCTTTTTCTTCGGCCTCCCCCTCCTCCTCCTCCGCCGCTCTTTCTCTTCTTCTTCTTCCTCGTCACGCGCCCGGGACTTTTTCTCGATGTTGCTGATCGTTTGCGCGTACCGCTGTTGCTGCGACGCATAACACCACCACCAACGGAATGCAACAGTTTTCGAATGTTTTCAGCTTTATATCCCGAGCCATGCATAAGGTCATCAATTTTTTCCTCGGCTTTTCTCTTGAGATTTTGGCCCGATTCGCGCAGTCGCGTATTGAACGATTCTCCCGGATGCACACCGGTGTTAAGAATATCACCGGCTACATTAATACCCGAGCGTAATGCCTCCTTGCCGACAGCTTGTGCGCCCCGTTTCAAGAGAGATATAATTCGCCGAAAGAGCCCACCGAGGAAACTGCCGATACCATGAACACGCTGATTCGGCGAACCTATGTATACGTGGCTAATGACCCCATATCCTGTTCTAGCCCCGCCCGATTGGACATCAAAATACTCGTCGTAATAAGACATTGTGTTTTGCACTGTCAATCCACACGTTTGAACTGTAGCGTCGCTGTTAGTGTCCCATACTCGAATGGTATCGGCTGTCCTAATTCGTCTCTTATATCGATGTCTATCGTTTGAAAGCTCGTGCGTAATAGAGGCACATAACGAGGTGGTGAAAAACTTCTTATCTTTACCGCGCCATAATTGTAATTATTGACAGCATCGGATGGTACTACTCGTAGCAGAGGTGCATGCACATCACCAATGATATAAGGCTCGCAAATATCTGTATAGATAAAGAGCATGTTGGGAATACCGTTGGTCAGACTGGCAGGCCGGGGGGCAATATACGGCGTCTCGCTTTTGACCACTAAACCATTTGAATGAGTAAACCCTAAAATTTTGTTCAGGGCATCGGAGAAGCAGAAGGAATGTTCCAAATTTTTACAGTCGTCGCAAATACGCGTCACCGTGACATACCCGTTACGTGCATATTGAAATTTCAAGTGCTCAGACACACCGGGAATATCGTTTATCGTTTCAAGCAATGACTCTACACTGCGATATACGCCTGAAGGCACGTAAGCGCGATCCTCCGTATAATCGAGGGCTGCTGCAGCAATACCCGCTGTCACGACGTTCGTTACGATACTCAAAAAATTGTCTTCACCCTCAGGCGGCACGTGCAAAATTGTCATAGGTATGTGTATTTCGGCTAAAGAAACGGCCCACCTACCGAGCAAAGATACGGTCTGGGGTAATCTCGTGGTGTATCGTGTAGTCGTATTATCCGGATAATACTTCATACTACTATTGCTAGGTAAAATAATATGGAATTCGTCTTTCATTTTTCTTCCTCGGGTTTTTCCGTTTGCGCTTGCAACGAAACAAATGATCGGACTCGCGATAATTCAGCCTCGTAAAAAATACCGTCAATGTCCTCACCGTGAAGATCACGTAGAATGTATACTAAGGGTCTGCTGGTGAACGATATCCGGTGTATTCGAAATAACTCACTGCTCCAGCCACCCTCGTAACCTTTTGCAAACGCAGCCTTTGCCTTACTGACGCGCACAATATCGCCCACCCTGTATTTAGGAGCTCGCTGATATTTTGGCTCCCTGTAGCGTTGGACCAGATTGAATCGCGCTTTAGCAGCTGTAAGAAATGTCACAGCAGCAGGAGCCATTTTTATGCTGCTATGCTGTGCATGATTGTACGCTGAAACAATATTTTGCAAAACGTCAATGTAGCGTTTCTCTCGAGAATACGTGAAATAACGCCACATTCTCTCCTTGAGCGTTCTGTTGAATCGCTCAGCAATGGATGCTTTTATGTCCGGATTTCGGGCGGTACGAAAGCGAATCTTTTTTGTCTTCATGAGCGCCTGAAACGCCGCTCCTATGAATTCTTTACCCTTGTCCGTTTGCAGACATACGGGTGATCTACCGTTGGAGCGCTTCAATGATAAAACGCGCGTAAAGGCTTTCGCCACTGTTGCAGCCGTCTTGTCGCGTAAAGGCTCGACCCATGCATATTTACTGAGAACATCTATAACCACTAGAAGATAGGCATAGCCGTCATTGTAATTTTTGATCGAGCGTAAATCTACGAGATCAGCTTCCCACAGATCGTCAATATTCCCTACATTGTAGTGACGTCGCGGGAATCGTAATCTCACCGGTCTATGCTTCGTATAAGTATCCTGCGTCTCCAGCCACTGTACTGTTTTGTCATCGGGAATTTTTTTCTTTGGGCCAACAGCCAGTAATTTCGCAACGCCTGAAAATGATGCTTCATGGGACGGATCGAAATACACTTTTTCCAATATTTTCATAATTATAATTTCAGAGGAGACCAAGTTACATGTCTTTTCTTATTACAATGACCTGAACCGCTCTGTACACCACGGTCCGATTTGCTGTGTCCGCTACCGCTGTAAAACTCGGAATGACCTATGTCGCTGATCTCTGCTTCGTCGTCGCTGCTATCGCTGTCTTGTTGTTGTAACGTTGAATTGGCTCTTGTCTCTCGCCACAGCTCGTCATTACCCACGAATTCTCGCGGTGCCTGTATAGATCTCAAAAATCTGGCAAAAGCTTTGCGACCAGCGGGCATGGTAGCTTTTCTCGCGCGCATAGCATCATTGACGAGATCAACGATATTCGAGTCCTTGATTGATTTCCCCTGGATGGTGACAACACCCGCAGAGTCCCATGAAAAATTTGGCGCTGGCGTGTCGTGTAACCGCCGTAATAGAAGCTTTGCTTTGTTGCGATATTTCGCTGGGACGCTTTCAATTATAATTGAGTCGTTCATTTGTCCTTTTTTGTCGGACGATCGCTTCTCAGTCTCCTCCTCCTCCGTCTTAACCGCATCGTCCGTCTTTTTCTTCACAAGGCCAAAGTGTTGCTGCTGCTGAGTTCGCTCGTAATCGGCAAAATGTAGATAACGCTGCAGCACAGCCAAATACGCTGCCCACTTTTCTCGCTCATCCTTGTACACGTTTGATAGCAAAATTCCATTCATTTCGGCATCTAAACGGCTCAAAGTTGTCGCTATCGCTTTTTCCGCTGGTCCGTCGGCTAACGAGCCGTCCGTACCATGCTGGTGATTTTGCGCACTCATTTGATGTAAATTCTCCTCTGGTATGAGCACCATTTTACGAGAGTGCTCCATTATTGACGATTGCCGAGTAAACTTGAGAGAAGGGTACCGAGTATCGGGGCCAGCAGAAGAGGTAGAAATCCACCGCTTTGAACCACAAAACGCTTCGTAGCCCTCCAGCAGCCGGTTTTTGCCGCAAGCTTCCGGAGTAACGGTGCGTAACGTCGTAGTTTCACCCGCTCGCCGGGCTTAAGAGGCACGTTGCCCCGAAGAACGTTTAATGCGCACTCACAAACACACCGAATCGTGCGAAAATCTGCTTTCCGCAAAACTGCCTCACGTTGTTCCTTACTCAGATATTGGAGAGCGTATAATATTGCAACGTGCTTCTTGCAGATTGGTGACCCTCTATGAGCCATTTCAAACGCTGTACTGACAACTTTTCACCGAAGCCCCCGTCTTTTTTACCGCTTGCGCTTGCTAGCCGGCACACTACCACGCAAAATATGTGAGGCGCACTCGCAAAAACAGCGAATAGCGTCAGGCGTCACATCGTTTGAATTAACGGCACGTCGACATGTATTAAATTGCTCAAGACTGCTGCTGCGCGTTTTTTGTACCGCGAGGCACAAGAGCTATCCATTACAGATGTAAAACTGGCAACTTCCCCCCTCTACATCCTCTTTTTATCTTCTTTCGCGGCACATAGGCAAAGTGATGAGGATCATCGGGAAAAATACAGGTACGAAATCGACAATTATCGGGTGTTGCCTGCTTCAAATCTAATAACAAATAACCATGAGGTTTACTCGTGGCGTCATGATAAACCTCTTGTAAAAAGCGAGGATTCTCAGGGTATACCTGACGGGCTAGATGCTGTATTTGCGGACGATCACGGGGGTTTTTGAAAACGACGATATAACTGGCATTGAGTGAAATATCACGCTGACCGTGACCCTGATGAAATAAATTTTGCGTAATAAAAATGACGCTGAGATTCTTGTGATGGCTGCCCTTCGTGAATAGATCGACAACACTGTTGTTCGACGCTTCGCGCATTAAATCATCGATAATTATTAGTTTCGGTCGGGGGTCGTCAGCGTAATCCGCTGACTGTGGTAGACCTTCGTGAAATTCTAGCGATGAGCCATATTCCGTATAAGCCTGCTGCCATTCGGAATAATAAAAAATTATTCTGTCGAAA
This sequence comes from Heteropelma amictum, assembly GCA_959613375.1. NCBI lineage: Eukaryota > Metazoa > Arthropoda > Insecta > Hymenoptera > Ichneumonidae > Heteropelma > Heteropelma amictum. The sequence goes on from OY390729.1 coordinate 980,318, forward strand.
GGAGTGCTACTCATACACGCGATATACTTTAAAAAATTTTTCACAAAATATGTTTTTTCGCAACCTGTGGGCCCGCAGATCATCGAGGTCCAGGGATGCTGCCACCGCGTGTCCATTATTACGAATGAATGAAATATCCTTCTGAAAGGGTAAATAAGGATTTTCCGCATGTAATCATTCTTTTTATGACTAATTTATTGATAACATATGTAGGTGTCGTTTGAAACTTGACAATTTTCAAACTTATGAAAGATAGCCGTAGGGTAGCGTGCCGTATGTCCCGTCGCGTCTCCGCTTGACGCTCGACGCTTTGCATGATTTACTTTCAGCACGCGTAACGACCTGATGGAATGCCGTACGACGAATCGCGTCATAATGGAGCACGATCGGTTCCTCTATCTCATCAACCATAAACGAGCGCACCGAATTGTAATTTATTAATGAACTATTTTTAAAATTAAGCGTTATACCTTTTACTTTACAAACTTCTTTTTCCGAATCGTCGGGACATCGTACGATAAATGCATAAAATTTCGAGCCACCCGAAACGAAACTTCTGATATAGCTACCCTCTCCACAAGCGCTCAATTCGTCCGTCAAATCACCCAAAAGTTGACCGGTCGGTGGCTCGTATTCATTCGGATCTTTTTCCGTCACATAAATAACCGAGTCGGTGTCGCAGTATAACGCTCGTCTGTCCAAACGCTCGAGATAACTGTACAGTTTTAAGCGAGCCTGAGCTGTCGTATATGCGGCTATTACAGCGTTCGCCTGATTCGACGGTATCACAGCCTCGTCGGTTTTTATGTAATTAACGTACAATACACGGTTGTTAACAGGGAGTACACCGGTGATTTCGTACTCTGCATTAGCGAGTAATTCGGTGAGTTTTTTGCGCGTCGAAACTATGGCTGTTTGTGGCAAATTTTCACGCTGACCAAACTTGCCCCAAAAAGAATTTAAACATAGCTTAGCAACGGAGCGTAAACCGGGATTTTTCGCGATAGCAGCGCGATCGAGCTGAATACCCTCGGATTTTTCAAAGTCGCTGATGTAACGCTCACGCGCGGCATCATCATCTTGACAATTTTCCGGCCAGCCGCTAGCTTCTTGTTTGATTTTCAGAAAAGTGTTAATATACCCGGCAAAATGGCCGCCTTTTTGCGTATCGCGATTCAATTCCGTTACCTTGTACTGCCAAATTTCTAATACGCGTATAACAGTGTAGCCGCATGAAATAGCTTTGCGTAATTCATCGACAACCCATGTACCCACGAATACACGTTCCAACGGGTCGTCATGCGTACACGCGTCCTGATTCAAAATCTCGCAACAAGTGCGACATAAAGCGAACAACAGACGCTGATGCATACGCACCGGTAATACAGGGTGATACAAATTTCGAGGCGGCAGTACGGTTCACTTTACGAGCCCTTCCACGCGCGTAAGATCGTTATTATCAGGACCGGTCAGATCTTTACACTCGTCACCCACATATACTTTGGGATGACCTACGGGATATTTACCGAATTTACAGACATACGGGTACAAATAACAAACATCGACGTAACGTATCTCTTCTGTGTCGCGTATGTCATAGAGAGTAACCATATTTTCCGTTCGGCCGCCGAAGAAAGCGTCACGCGGTTCTAAGGGCTCTGCTGTAACCAGAGGATGCTCCCGCAGAAATGCTCTCATTTCCCCGTTTGTTTTCAACAACGCGTCATATTCGCACTCCCAAATCTCCAGCAGTGTGTAGCCACCCGAGCGTATTCTATCAGCTATCGCGATAGTTCTTTCAAAACGCTCATCCATCGTTATATCATCGCTTTGTTTGAGCTCTCGATTGATGGGATAGCAGCGCGGACAGCCGTGCCAGTAACACCCATGGAATTGTAATACCTGCGCAACGATGGTATTATCATCGTCATTACGTGCCTCGTAGTAGCCGTCGACTAGGAGATTTTGCGGGAGCTTAAATTCGCGCGAGCGACCCGCATGGACAATTGCATGCCCGAGTGAATACTCCATCCACACGAGCCACGATACCGCTTTTTTCGATTGATTATGGGCCCATCTGTATCCGCCTGTAGGAATAATACCGATCGTGTTGTCTTTCAAAAAATTTTTACGGAAAACACGAAAGCAGGCTGAGGCTATTGTGGTGGCCTTGTCAAAGGGACACACACGACCGCTAGCGATAAACATATCGCGAAAAGCCATACACGAACGTCTCAAAATTGTCACGTCATCGGTGCAGTAGGTTACGAGCTCATTTGCAAAATTAAAGACATACCCCGATTCTACTAGTTCACGATACCACGTCAGAAATTGTGCTCGCGCAGCCGTATGCATTGTACCGGGCGAATAATTTTCGATAGGCGGCAGCTCACCGACATAATTTTGGTTTTCCGGCCGATTGAACAAATGCGGGAAAGTGCCTTTTGCGATAGCGCCTGAGAGGCCAAAAGCTTTCGGCAAAGCACTCAGCGGCATGTGAAAATAATTTAGACTATCGAGAAAGATGAGTTTTTCGAGACGCATGGAAATTATCTTTGTACCGTTCATAATTAAAGACGGAAGTTGCGTTTTTTTCTCCTCGATTAGATAGCGCAGGATGAATTGCGCATCGAAACCCCCTGCATTATGAGCGATACATATTGTTCGCGTGAACCCCTTAATACGCTCCGAGGCTAATTCAACCAGCTGAGATACGGGGTTTGTTTAAAAATAAACTCGTGCGGTCCGCAATGCTCGCACGGCTCGTCTATAGAGTCATTTGTACAGCAAAATGTACAAACGCGCTGAGCTACACATAAATTTGGCTTGTGCTTGAATGTGCTCGCATCACCGATCACCGGTGTACTCTGCTGTGTCTCAAAGTCATAAAAAATGAATATCACCTTTGGGTCGGCTTTGCGCGAATAAATCGGTCTCATGAAACATAAATGATTATTCGGTTGATCGCTTTTACATGTTTTACAAAATGTCACTCCGCACACGTGTTTTTTTCTTTGATTTTTTTCCAATGGCCTTATCGTGCGGAAACAGTCGCGACAGCGTTTAAGCGAATCGCATATGCTGGCTGTTTTACGGCCGCGATACGCGTCAATTACGGTATTGTGCTTTTGGAAACATTCATCCTCATAAAAATCACGATAGCATACCGGGCATCTGAGTGTATTGTTTAGACGTCGTTCACACGTCGGTGAGCCGAAACAGCGAGAACATTTCTTTTTTTGCGAGCATCGATGGCCAAATCGACGATATCGCGTATTACAGGCTATGCAAAAATCTCTAATGCCAACTGCGCCCCTTAGGTTCAAAATTGGCTGAAAGTGATGCGATCTTTCGTAATACAAGATGTACAAAGTATGCCTGATAATACCGACTGTGTTCAAAACTTGTTGCGCGCCGTCGAATAGCGGCTCAGACCTACGGCCGAGAGTGAGAAATTCATAAACTATGATAGCAATACCCTCAGACGCTAAATAATTTTGATAAAAGGCAATTTCGCGTACACCGCAGCCACGCGCGGGTATGACAACATTTGCCGCTCTCGTGAGTTCAAGAGCAGCCTCTCGTTGCGCAGCACCGTTTATCTGTCGTATTCGCTGCCAATTAGCGTGCAAGACACCCGATCGTATTTCACCGCGTTCCGCGTAAGCCCGACCGGCCACCAATGAGCGCGCCAAACAAAGCTTATAGTTGTTCCTAATCGTTAAGATAGATTTTTTTGCTACACCCTCGTGTGTCAGACCCTTTCGACCCGCTCCCTCGACACCCCTGACAACGCATGTTTTTATACTGCACGCTTCATTGATATTCAAGGAGGCGGAACTCTGAGCAACGCTACTTATTAAATGCCAGAAGTCGCGAAAAGTGTAATCCCTTGCAGGCCGAAAAGATAGCCATACGGGCCCGTGTGACAGGCCGCCGGCCGTAAAAGACATGCCGACATAATCGCAGCCCTCGCATGAGTTGGTGATATGCGTCAGGACGTCACGAAATGCTCCTTCGAGCCATTTTATCGTACTGGTCCCAGACGGTGGTTGACGAACGCGCATTAACGTCTCTCTGCCACGCAGTTTAAAGCGTTTAAAATAACGCCTCGACTCCTCGATAATTTCAATGCGCTCTCCCGGCGGCTGTACATCTTGAAAAGTTTCCGACCGGTCTGTATTGCGCGGCCTGCCTTCGCCCACTTGTATCTCTGAAAAATCACAAAATAGTAAGCGTCGAGAATTTCTGAGTTTCGGGCAGTCTCCATCAGTATAAACTATTACCATTCATTATTATTATTATTATTAGGGTCCCTGCTAGAAAGGAGCTTCATCGTCTTCAAAAAAACCCCATTCCGATGAATAACCTGTCATAAAATAACCAATCTTACTTACATTTTTCAAAAATTACATGTCAAATAAAGCTTTTACCTGAGTCGGTATTGCCAGAGGCCATGAGCTGGTCATACCACTCGTTAGCTCTGTCAAAATCACCGTCCGCGTCTGATTGATCCAGCTCGAGCTCCATCGGGTATTCCCATGCCTGATTCTCGCGATGATCGAATTGTTGTTCAGCGTCATTCTGAATTTCATGAGCCCATTCCTCTAGCAGAATGTTACCCCTTCCGCTGGCGGTTTCTTCCTCTTCGTCTCCTTCATCCGCAATACGGTTCTCATCTATGAAAATCGGGTTGTGTTAGATAATTTCATTTTCGATTTTTTACTTTAAAAAAATACTTACACGAGGGTCGTGATAAATCGGAGAATATTTGAGAGGGGTTAAAAACACTCGACGCTGCTGGTGCTGGTGTAATATCGGAGCACGTGGATGAATCGCTATCGGCACACTCGTCTATTTCCCGACCGCGCCGATACGCCTGCCCTATACCCGAAGGCCCAGCTACGCACATTTCTTCTTTTTCTTCTTCTTCCTTATCATCATCATAAGTGCGCTCCTCTACGGCCTTTGTCGCGTCAATAAGAGCCGCTTCTTCATCGCTCGATGCATTGAGAAGCTGCTGATAACCTGTAATCGGCCGCCCGCCACCGCTGTCGTTAAGCCTTATCCGTGTTTTGCGGAATGGCGATATGTTACAATTAAAACGGTACTTACCCTTAATTTCTTCAACGAGAGCTCTGATACACGATGAGTCATTAACACCGCGACGTTTTAATTCTTCATATACGCATGTAAGAATAGACAGCCCTTTCAACAGACCGCGCTTGTGCGCTTTCGCAATGACGCGCAGAGGTGTCCACCATATTACATATTTTAAGCGCTTCAACAGGCTATCTCTGGATAAACACTGTAATTCACCGTACCAGCGTTCATTGCACCGTCGTCGAAGCTGCGCACTATGAAATTTTGCCAATCGCAAAAGATCTATAATACACTCGCGAATAAGCGTTACGTCTGACATTGTCGATTAATCGCGCGAGATAACTCTCTGATGCTCGGTTAAATGACAACTGAGTATCTCTCGCGTTTTAAATGAATACAACATTTAATAAAATAGCTCTATGTGCGTGTGTGTGTGAGTGTGTGAGAAGGGCGCGTATGCAGTTTTCGCGACTTCGGCAAACTTGATGGAAAAAATTAACGGCCGAGCGATGGTAGAAAACACGGGTACGACAACGACGACGACGACGACGACGACGATCGTGATGTTCGCCTAAACATCGTATTATCTTACAAGAGCTCGAGCGAGCGCTCGCACACGTGCCATCACCATCTCCGTATTCCTCAGAGCAGATATTTTATATTATACACGTATATATAATAGCGTAGAAAAAATAACGAGCTGACCACGTCACATTAACGGTGCATTGAAGCATTTATTCATACTCAATTACAATTATTCATTGAAATTATAATTTGCAAAGTTCCTCCGTCCAGATCTCGTCGGGGGGATGTCGCGGAAAAGGCTCCATGTGATAGAGGCGACGGAGCCCCAAAATGTCTGCGGGAGCAGCCACGGGATCCCATACCCAACACTCCTCTGTATAATTAACGTCACTCCATAATCTCGCGAGATTTTCGCGTTTTTCTCTTCTACGTATTCTCACGGCTTTAGCGACTTCAACGACGGGGCAAAGAGCCCTCTGTAACAATGCAAAAATTAGAAAAGAGCACGCACGCACACACACGCACACACACACACGAAATGTTTTTTACTCACCAGGACCAGGCCCGATCCTTCACGCTTGAAAATAATCTTGCTTCCCTTCACATAGAACTGCATCTATTAATAAATCAAAGCATGAAAAAGGTGCATTTGGCATAGAACGCCTCGTATACAAATCGTATTGTAACAAATAATTACTTCAAAGGTTTGACTGTGCAAATTCTTCTTCTTCTTCTTCTCCTTCTGCTGATGATATAAACGCGTTGTTTTCAAATTGCAAGAAACTTTAGATCGCTGAAAGTTTCTTCGAGCTGATCGTCAGACGATACGATACTCGAAACGACAAATAATAAACTGAAAGCGAAAAAGTAATACGCTATTGCGTCGACCATCACGATCTTTTCACCCGCTCCCCCTTCTCCTTTTAATATTCTATGAACAAAATACACAATGATGAACATTAAACAATTCTACAATTCAGTTAAATTCGCCTTGTTTTGTGACGAATTTTTAGAAGGGTGTTTCTTTTTTTCGTAATAGCGTAGATCGGAAAAAATCGCGATATCTCGAGAACGGTGCGAGATACGCGAAAACGGACGAAATTTCAGGGTGGCGTGTCGCCATGGGTTCGTGCTCGGCGTGTCGAAAAATTTTCGTTCGAAAAAGGACGTAACTCGCGTCGTTATACGTGAGAGATACGTCCTTATTTCTCGGCCTGCTGTTAAGGCGAACACACAGCTTGTCGCTAATAACGCTTCGGCATATGAATCTCTCTCTCTCTCTCTCTCTCTCTCTCTATCTCTCTCTCTCTTTCCCTCTCTCTTTCTCGCTCTTTTCGCGGGCCCTCGCGAATTACGATGTCCATTATAATATTTAATAATGTTCATCAAAAGGAATCTCTGTCTCTCTCTCTCTCTCGTGCGTATACTTCGTGTGCTGTTGTTGCCTTCGCTGTGGACACGTGTCGCTTCAAAAAGAGATGCATCGTTGTCCTCGCCCGGCAGAATTAGATTTCTTGGTGCGGTCATTGGCGCGACGACGTGCAATTTTGAAAGAATCTGCTCGCTCTCTCTTTCTTGCTGTCGCGAATGACGGCTTACCTCATATACTTAAGAATCTATGTCTTCTTTCTTCTTCTACCAAAGTTTGCAGCAGTTATTCCCGCTGACATACGCTTTTCACGCCGTCGCGCGTGTCCAAAACAGATGCATCATTTGCCCCTCTCGAACTGCGAGATTAAATTCCCTGGTACGTCTCGTAACTGCGACGATCCTCGATTTTGATGACTCTTCACGAGCGAATATGTTTCATACCGGAGCAAAGAATCATCCTCAGTCTTCTTCCAGCATCTGAAACGCGCGGTTCTTAAAAACTACGGTAAAAAAATGTTTCCGCGATACAGTGCGTGTTTGGAGGCGGTATTTTGCCGCATCGTGTGTGTTTTAAGTGAGTGCGCCGTTTTTTTGCGCAGTAACGAGGTGCAGGCGGCGTACGAGGCCCTGCAAACAACGATTAGGGCCTTCTACGAGGAGGACCCAAGGGGCTGGCGCCTGCCTCGTGAAGACGCCTTCGTAGGCGCCTCGTGCGTCGTTTTTCGCCACGGGGCGGTTTCGCGAGGTGAAATCACCCATCGCGATGACGACGGCGAGTATTTCGAGGTGTACCTCGTGGACTCCGGCGTCAGCGACTATTTCTGGTTGCACGACCTCCGCACACCACCACCTCTGGCCTCCGTGGTCCCCGCTTTGGGGGAGGAAGTCACGATCGCCGGGCTGGATCGTTGTGACATCCCGGGGGTGGAGGAGGCGCTGTGGGTCCTCTCGTCAGAGGCCCTCTTCAGCCACGGTGTCGTTCACCACCCCATCGGTCACCCACCCGTCGTGCATTTAGCAACAGCGGCGAACGTGGGTGTTGCGGTGTGGCTGATCCAATGGTTGGAGCTGGACCATTGGGAGGACAACGACGACGAGGGTTTCGTGGAGGGGCGCGCAGAGGAGTGAATTGTGCGCGACGTGTGTGTGTGTGTGTGTGCGTGTGTGTGCATAAAAACGAACGTTTTGACGTTTCGCGACAACGACGTTTTTGTGTGTGTGTGCGTGCGCGTAGAAAACGAACGTTTTTACGTCGTTGCGCGCGTGTGTGTGTGTGTGCGCGGAAAACGAACGTTTATACGTCGTTGCGTGTGTGCGTGGAAAACAACGTTTTACGTCGTTGTGTGTGTGTGTGTGTGTGTGTGTGTGCGCGCGCGAAAAACGAACGTTTTTTACGTCGTTTTTCCAGCTCCCCCTTCACGAGTCAACAGGATGCGGCTCACCAAAGGTAAGAATTAAATATATAAATTAAATATATAGGAAAAATGAGTGGACCGCTACGACGACTCTCCCGGCCGCCCCCACTCTACCCATTCCAAGGAGTGGGGATAGGAGTGGGGATGAGAGTGGGGATTCGCCATAGTGGTCCACATACCACTAACGTACAATACATGATTGTCAACAGGGAGCACATCGGTGATTTCGTACTCTGCACTAGCGAATAATTCGGTGAGTTCTTTTCGCGTCGAAACTATGGTTATTTGTGGAAAATTTTCACGCTAACCAAACTTACCCCAAAAAGAATTTAAACACAGCTTTGCAACGGAGCATAAGCCGGAATCTTTCGCGATAGCGGTGCGATCGAGTTGAGTACCTTCGGATTTTTCAGTCACTGATGTTACGTTCACGCGCGGCATCATCATCTTAACAATTTTCTGGCCAGCCGTAGCTTCTTGTTTGATTTTCAAAAAGGTGTTAATATACTTGGCGAAATAGCCGCTTTTTTGCGTATCGCGATTCAATTCCGTTACTTCGTACTGCCAGATTTCTAACACACGTATAACGGTGTAGCCGCATGAAATAACTTTGCGTAATTCATGTACCTACGAATCCACGCTCTAACGGATCGTCATGCGTACGCGCTTCCTGATTCTTAATCTCGTCACATGTGCAACATAAAGCGAACAGACGCTGATGCATACGCACCGGTAATATAGGGTGATACGAATTTCGCATCACCGCACCGATGATACAGATTTCGCGGCGGCAATATGGTACACTTAACAAGACCTTCCACACGTGTAAGACCGCTATTATCAGGACCGGTCAGATCTTTACATTCGTCACCCACATATACTTTGGGATTACCTACGGGATATTTGCCGAATTTACAAACATACAGGTACAAAGAACAAACATCGACATAACGTATCTCTTCTGAATCGCGTATGTCATAGAGAGTAACCATATTTTCCGTCCGCCCACCAAAGAAAGCATCACGCGGTTCTTATGGCTCTACTGTAATCAGAGGATGCTTCCGCGGAAATGAGGGCATTTCTGTGTTTGTTTTTGACAACGCGCCATATTCACACTACCAAATTTCTAGCAGCGTGTAACCACCCGAGCATATTCTATCAGCTATCTCTACAGTTATTTTGAAACCTTCATCCATCGTTATATCATCGCTTTGTTTGAGCTCTCGGTTGATAGGATAGCAGTATGGACAGCCGTGCCAGTAACACGCATGGAATAGTAATACATACGCAACGGTGGTATTATCATCTTCATTACGTGTGTCGTAGTAGCCGTCGACTAACAGATTGTGCGGGAGTTTAAATTCGCGCGAGCGACCCGCATGGATAATTGCATGCCCGAGAGAATGCTCCATCCACACGAGCCATGATACTGCTTTTTTCGACTGATTATGGGCCCATCTGTATACACCTGTAGGAATAATACCGATCGTATTGTCTTTCAAAAAATTCTCACGGAAAACACGAAAGCAGGCTGAGGCTATTTTGGTGGTCATCAAAGGGCCACGCACGGCCGCTAGCGACAAACATATCGCGAAAAGCCATACACGAGCGCCTCAAAATTGTCACGTCATCAGTACAGTAGGTTACGAGTTCATTTGCAAAATTAAAGACATATCCCGATTCTACTAATTCACGATGCTATGTCAAAAGTTGTGCTCGCATAGCCGTATGCATTGTATCGGGCGAATAATATTCGATAGGCGCTAAGTCACCGACATAATTTTGAGTTTCCGGGCGATTGAACAAATGCGGAAAAGTACTTTTTGCGATAGTGCCTGAGAAGCCAAAAGCTTTCAGCAATGCGCTCAGCGGCATGTGAAAATAATTTAGACTATCGAGAAAACAAACTTCAACAAAAACTGTTCTTAATGATGCGATATTCAAAAAAAATTTTTCGCGTGTGTCCCGTATTCGGAATAAAGTCTACTTTATTCCTATCAGAAAAAAATATGTTTTCACATTATTTTCGTAGCGGTCACTTTTGTGCTGCAAAACCTATCATTTTCCGATGAACGCCGTATTTTCTATTGGAAAGTTCTGAACATTTTCTTCAAAAATCACCCGCGACCCATCCGTTTATCTTTACGGGGGGCGAAGTAAAAGGGGGTGGCCACCCTTAACATGTCACCCTGTATGTATTATAAATAGAATATTTAGCGAATAGAGATACTTACCGTCGCTACCATAAAAATTGTAAAGAACGAGGGCGCCCGAATAACGTGACTCGGCACTACGCTGCCCGGGGAAATTCTTGCACGTCGTACGGCTCTACCCGCTCGTGGCGTGGTTCGTTGGAAGACTTACCGCTAGGCCGCACAGCGTCGCATCGCTTCTCGTCCGCGACGTAGGCCCAGAGAGTCTATATACAGACGAGCCCGTTCAACCGAATACCCGGTGGCAGATCTCGAATAACTGATAGTACACCTCAGCGTAAATTAGTTCATTGTTAAGGAACGTTGAAAAACTTCCACTCTACGCTTCGTACGGAACGTAGCATATACTTCCACGCTACGCTTCATATGTAATGTAGCACATACTTCCATATTTTTAATAAAAACCATAGGGAATGTAGCACACACTCCCAACGTGATACAGAACGCAGTATGTACTTCCTCTCGTTAGGTAGGAAATTTAGCTCTTTACAGCCGCTCAACCACGAGAGGCAATGGCTTCAACGCGATACTAAGAATACTCGCGTCATTGTCACGACGTTTCGGAGTGATCTACGGCTCTCTAAACAATATGCTCAACATTTTTGGGCGGTAAATCACTCGGTCAGACCTACTTCTGTCAAACCACCCTCCCCCGCCGAAATCTATACGCCGCTCGAAATCGATAAACAAAACACCGTAACAAAATTCATTTATGACCCTTCAAGACCAATCGAATGGCATTTGCCTCCTTACAATGACGCCAGTCTTGAGCTTCTCTATGAAGATGCACATGCCGCTTTATTAAAGAGGCCTGCATCATTTCAGAAGTTTGAAGAATACATACTCGAACCAGCCATTACACCAAAGGCACCATTAAAAGCTCAAGCTTGGTTGGAACGGATGTACCAACTCGCAAGCGTACAATACCGATGAGACCGAGCTGGGATTTTTGGACTTCTTTCAATCAAATACTTTTTTTCTAATTATTCAAGAGTGCTGCAGTGTCAAAAACATGTGTGAGAATTTGTATGAACTTGAAAACCTGAAATGTTCCTTTTCAACCAGAGGAGTAATCGAAGAGAAGGCAGCAACTTTGGAGCTATATTTTCCGGAATGGTTTTGATTAAGTAAATACATTTTCTCTGGCCATCCATGAGGTCGACAGGATCAAAAAACCACGTGAGAAGTCGAATGAACATTTTAACGCCAAAAATTAAATTTTCTTGAAACAGCAGCACTCTACGACAATGCAACAACTTTGCAGCAGCATATTCGAGAATGCTTTTGATCGAGTATTGTTTTTCTCAAGACCCATGAGTACAAAAGTGTCAGGAACATATGTGAGATATCGTTTGAATACTGCTCTGGTTGAAAAAAAAATCACGCTTCTAACAGTTCATTCAAGTTCTCACATACGTTCTTCATACTGTCGAACTCTTTGATGGCCAGAAAAAAAATGCATTAAGGCGGGGGTAGGGTTTTGAAGGCAGAAAAAAACAGGTTTTTACAGATTTTTTTTTGGGCGTACGGTGAAAGTAAATTTATTTCTGATTATTGTACATTAACGAGTAGTAATTAAACTATATTCTGTGAAATATTGGTTGAAAAATATTGAAAATTGACCGAATGGCAGCAATTCTTCGCAGGCGCCTCAGAAAAAATACATTTTGCGGTGCACGTCATACCTCAGCACTGGATCATCTGAAATGAAAAAACCAAAGTTTTTCCTTTAATTTTTATGTCCCTCTAGGTATCGCTGTCGAGTTTTTCCATTTTTTTTTAATTTTTGAACTTTTTACAAGACTTGAAAGTGAAAATACCGATTTTTGGCCTAAATTCATGACTATTGTTGTTAATAATAAAAAAAATAAAATCAAAAACGAAAAAATCTCAACAGGGTTACCTCATAAATTATGTAAGGAAATACTGTAAAAAATTTGAGAACGATCGGTTGAATAGATTTTGAGATACAGAGTGCACCGACTCAAAAAACATCGATTTGAGAAAAACGCGTTTAAAGTTTTTCGTAGCGAAAAGACCCTGATAAAACTTAGTAAGCTATTTATTTTTTATTTTACTCACATAGAATCATCAATGCCGGGACCATAGAGTATAGAACTTTCGTCAAGAATGTCCAAAGCATCTTTTTGATCAAGTCTGCGGCGAATTCTATCATTTTTAGCGGTTTCAGCTGCTCGCTCATCTGCTCTGTTCATTCGAATATCGTCGGTTAGAAGCGCCCATCCATGACAACTTGGACCAGTACTGATTCCCATCTCTTCTAGGAAGGTTAAATAAGCTTTACAGCCTTCATTGAAAACACAAGCAGCCACTGAAGATGCAAATTCGACGATAATTGCTGAACCACTCTCAACTTTCGGCGCAATCTTCCAAATAAGCTGGTTCAAACTCTCATTATTATTTTGTGTGAATCCGCCAATACATCGCTCTAGGAGAGCATCTTTGCTTAAATCTTCATAAATTGGCTTGATTCCTTGTAAAACATCAGTTGGTAGAGCAGAATATGAGTGTTTGAAATTATTCAGCTTGTTTGAAGCTGCAGCTTTCTGCCATTCACACCATGAGTCTTCTCCGCTAGGGCAGTTTTCGTGTTGTGGTTTTGCATCGGTTGAGGCATAATGATAGTAAGTAGCCCAAATGGCTTTTTTCATTTCTTCTACAGAATTAGAATTGAAACGAATTGCACGACCATAGTACTGGGTGAGCTTATCAATCATTTTTGCAGTCAGTTTGACTGCAGTTGCAGTTTGCAGTTTCACAGTTTTTTTGACTAAATCACGCAAACGAGTTCCCATCCTTTTTTGGACGTGTCCAACACATTCTTTTTTATTGATTAGAAAATTTTCACCATAAGGTTCAGCATTGATAACACCACTATATGTTTTCGAGTCACCATCTCCAATATAGTTGCGAATCTTCACGTTATTCTCTTGCGATCTTTTGAACATTGTGACAATTGCGTCGACTTCCATGTTACCGGATGCTCCTTTGTGATTTGCAGAACATTGATCTTCATTTATATGGTTCTCTTGCCATTCTTCGAACTCTGCAGAATCAAGCTTATTCTTCCAAGTAACGCACATGTGACAGTATGAACTTTTTACGAGAACATCGACGACTTTTCCGGTGTAATATCCAATCAAGGAAGCCACGCCATACAAAGAAGAAAATCCACGCTTTTTCCAAGCTCCATCGCCTGATACGGTTAATTCTGATGAAGATTCAACATTTTTTTCTCTACACATAGCTGCTTTTTCTTCCTCAATCGCAGAAACAAAAAATCTTTTTGCGGCATTCGTCACACTGGAGCACATTTTATTCAAGTAATTGTTGTATACCGATTTTGATACGAAATTACTGGATAAATCCATCAGTCCGCAGAATTTGTCACAACCAGCTAATCCCAAGCCTAAAACTCGCATCACGAAAGCAAATCGGTAGTTCACTTCATACATATGATTATCTACTCGTTCACTAGACGGAACGTGACGAGGTTCTTTGCATTTTTCACATTTTATTTTTATCTTGAAACCAAGACCTATTTTGCCACAACACTGAAATGATACTGTACCATCACAAACTGCACACTTCACTAACGTAGAAATTGTTGAAAAAACTAACAGAAAATCAATGATTCTGAAATGCTTATTTGTATCTTCAGAAACTTTTTGGCTAAAACTTAGTCTGATTTTTTTCGTTGGCGTACTCCTTGCCTCAATATCGTCATCGTTTCTTCGTTTATGCGGAGGAACTATTTTTTTAGCTTGATACAACTTTTTACCAGTCTCCTTTCTACACTCTCTGGAAACTTTTCTCGGCATTTTGCGAACAACAAAAATATCACAACGAAATAGAGTAAGAAAATACAACACGACTGTTACACTCCGCGTCTGCTTCGAAAATGAAGCAACACCAGGTACCGTTACAACGACCCTGTCTAAGACCTTTCTGTAAACTGCTTAGGGACAATAACAAAAGAGATTGAGAAACAGCTGTCTTCCCGCTAAGCGGTTACAGCTCAGGTAGTCGTTCGAGACACGCCTACTTCCAAAGCTATATCTTTGTGAGTTTTGCTCCGATTGACTTCCTATTAACAGACAACATTCTTGAGTTACTATACTTTCATAATATGCAATAAAAAAAAATCACTTTTTTTGAACCCTCAAAACCCTACCCCTCCCTTAAAAGTATTCCAGAAAATACAGCTGGAACGCCGTTGTATTGTTAGAGAGTGCTGCTTTGGACGAAAAAAAAATTATTTTGCGTTCTAACAGTTCATCCCACTTGTCACATATAGTATGTTATTGACACTGCCAAACTTATGTATGGTAAATAGAAAGTGCTCGATAAAAATAAATCCGTAAAATGCAGCACAAAAGCCGCTGCATTGTTTAAGATTGCCGCTCTGGTGAAAAAAATATAATTTTGCGATTCCAACAGTTCATACGACTTTTCAAATCAGCTTTTGACCCTGCACAACTCGTGAATGGTGTGATGGTCGAATACGGAATGAATAAATGAATGATAATCGGAAATAAGAGTAAGAGTTGAGCGTTTATTGATTGGTCTTTACGGTTGAACGGGTGGAGATAAACTAAGGATTAGGACTAGCGCTAATGAAGTGGAGGAAGTGTGAAGTGGAGGGGATGGTCAAGTTGCATTGTTCTGGACCGTGGGACCGTGGCCCAGGGATGCTGTGTGGCGAAATTGGAGGTGCTGATGTGTATGGGAACGAAGTGATAACAGGGTTGCTGTAGGTGTAAGGTGTTGTGTGGGAAAGGGATGGTTATAGGATAGGGCCGTTACACTCCCCCTCTTTGAGGACGATGGTCTCCATCGTTTACAATTTTTTGAACAAGAAATTTTTGGTATTGACTCTATATAATACGAATATTTTTACATTGATTTCAGTTATTTAAATGACTCGATATAATCTATTGAATTGTTTTTGTGTATTTTCTTTGTTCTTCTTCTTGCTGTTGATTGAGGTGTGAACCTTGGTGTATGTATTCGGTCACGGTACTGGGGTTGGAGGGTGTTGGTCCGGTTTTCCTATTAGCGCCTCCATGCTATCTCTTGGTGTCTCGTTGTTTGGGTGTTTTTGTTGGTTCTGATGATTCTGACACTAACTGTTATTCATTACTTATCGTGTTAATGGGGATTAGGTTTGTTAATCGTGATGGGTTTGGTTGTGAGTAATAGTGAAATTGAAGCTGTGACGTCGGTCTGACGAGTTCACAATGAAATGTGACGTCAAGACGCACTTAAGGTTAAGAAACCTTGAAAAAAATGGTCGTTCCCTTTTTGCCCTAGCCTCTCGGCCAATAGACTGGATGGGGGTCTTTAATTGAGGAGTGCAAATAAATGTGGAAACGTCGTGTTGGATTTTATCTGACTCAAAGAGTCTGTATTCTAGAAAACAAATTATAGATATTACAAATAAAACAAATAATGGACTTACAGTTCGATAACGATGAAGACGGCAGAACGAAATCGGTCAGTCGAAAGGGTGTAAATCTTCGTTGACCTCACAGTTCCTCGAAACAACTTCAATAATTCTTAATTCTTCTTTGACTTAATACTTTTCAGTTTCAACTTTAAACTTTGAATAATTTCTCTATTAATTTCAATTTTTCTATTACTTTAATCTTTTCTTATTTCTTTGAATTTATTTATTTTCGGTCTCTTCTTTATTATTTGGACTCTGTACTTTTCTTTTGACTCTGATTCTTCTTCACTCTGACTCTCTTCTGGCTCTTCTGCCTTTCTGACTCTCTTCTGGCTCTTCTGCCCTGATTTTCCTTCTGCGCGTCTTTTTATCATTTCGGTTTGTAGGCGTTCCGAAATTTTAAGTCGTAGAAGGGTTCAACCAATGATGGTCCATTTTCATCTTGATTTTCCCTTTTCTTAAACTAAAGGGCCTAATGCTTCGGGAGCGCACACTCCCCTCCACATAGGTTATCCTATTTTTGTCGCGTAGGTGGGTTTCGCCTCTCCCTGACGACAAAGATGTTGCTTTGGGAAGGCCCATCTTCCCTCCACAACTTACGTCTTATGCGTATTATCGAATACAATATTTTATTTATAATGTTATTCAATGTTTGTTAAATCGCATATTGTTATTTTAAACATATTAGCATTTGTTTTGTGATTTACGTCATGTCTCTTAATGACAACTTATTTAATAGCGTTACATATATTTTCTTTTAGTGTCGTCCGTTTCAATTGTTATAATTATTCCAAATGAATTATCTATTATTTTCATTGTTATTTTGTTTCCTCATTATTATTTATCAATTATTAATTTATTTACTTTAACATTGATATTTCATTTGTCTGTTTAAAATGTTTTACTGTTAAAAGAAAAATATTTCAATGTTGAGAGTATTTGAAAAGTGTTACGTTTGGTTGAAGAGCAGCTGCATAAAGTTTTTATGATCGTGGAAATATTTAAGATTTTGTTTTTCTTGGAATTTTGGTACTTAAAAATATTCATGTTCTCTATCTACTTATGGCGTCTACTAGTCGCGAGATAAGCGGTTCTCGAAAGGTTGCGGCATCTCGTATCACTCCCTTTCGTGGGAATGCATTTTCTAGTCCCCATGCGTTTCCCCTTTCGGTCTGTTGGTATTTTTTTGGACACGTGTGTTTATTTTTAAGACTCGTGGGAAGTTATATATAGAAAATGTTTATTAGAGTCTAGATGTTCTGTGTGCTCTTGTAACGTTATCTAAAGAATTTCTCGAAGAGAGAAAAAAAAGAACTACGGAGTTTCGACGGACGTCACAAAGCAGTGATTGTCTCGTTGCTTCGTTTTTCCTGTTCCGAATTTGTGTATGCGTTGTCTGGATTATTGCTTATTGTTCTCCGTTTTCCGTTTTTCCCTGTGTGTCACCAGTTTGTAATTGTTATAGTCTGTCATTGTTTCCTTTTATTTGTTATTGTTGTTCCTTTTTATTCCATTACTTTATTATTGTTCCTTAAGTTTCTCTGCAACAGTCTAAGTTCTGATTAGTTTCGTGTTAGTGGAGTGTGGACGTTATTGTGATGTGGTTGGATGTGGTTGTGCGTGTCTGGTTGATCGATATGTTGTTTGATGTGATTGATATAATTTTAATGTGTAGAGAGGAGAAAAGAAAAAAAAATGAATGTCATAGGGAAATATAATAATGTAATAAAGTGTTATATGATAATTAGTAAAAATCGTAGGAATAATAGATAATTGTAAATGTTTAACCTAGGTCTTTAATTTACATTCATACCGCATTCATACTCCGTCGGAGTTTGTCTTATTGATATTTTTTGTCTCGTGTTTCGTCAGTTTGTCGTCTATTATTCGTGTTACTGTTTCTTGTATGTCTCGTAGTGTCCTGTCTGATTGTGTGTCCAGTAATGTGAGCAATTGCGCTAATGCATTGTCGAGCGTAGTGTCGTTATATTGTTGTTTCCATAGGAGTGGGATCGGTACTTTTAGGATTTTTAGGGTTTTCGGGATCGTAGATTCTCGCCCAATAGGTTTGTTTTACTGTTTTCAAATTGATGTCGCAAGTTTCGAGATTTTGAAAATGTGGGTTAATCAATAGCTGTATCTCGCATTCAGCTCCATTAACTATTCGTTGTATTGGATTAATTTGTTTGCATATATACAAAGAATTCATCGGTTTGCAATTTACTAAGTTATGTAAGCTAAAGTGATTTTCGAAATTCTCGGCAATCGCTGTGAAAGATTATGCCGGTTTCATGAATGCGAAATGTGTAACTGACGGGGTCTGATGCATTGGGACGCATGTGTTCGTACAATTTAAACGGGGTTACGTGGGAATGGTGAGTTTTCCACTAGAATGCCATTGTTCATAGCGGCTGTGTGATATCTGCAACATGTGCCATTTTGATTTTGTCTACGTGTACTACTTTTGTTTCGTTGTTGTCGATTTGAAGTCTAATGTTATTATTGCTGAGTATTTCCAGAATGGTGTATGGCCCGATGTAATTGGGGTCTAATTTTCCCTTCCGAGGTTCTTTTAATAAAAATACTCGTTGTCCGGTTTTGAAATTTTGAGATTTTGTGTTCCTGTCATAATACCGTTTCGTGCGTTCCTTTGCCGCTAACTGCTTTTCGCGTGTCAATTGTCGGATTTCTTTTAAATTTCTGTGTAGTGTTAGCAGATAGTCGTCGTATGTCGCTAGTTTTTCAGGAGGTGGGAATTCGGATGGTAGTGAGGCTGGTTTTCCGAAGACTAACTCGTATGGTGTGTACCCTGTGCTTTCGTGGACACTCGTGTTGTGAGAAAGTGCCGCGAATGGGATTAGTTCGTGCCAGTTTTTGTCCATATCGATGTAATGTTTGAGGCATTCGACGAGACTGTGATGGATTGGCTCTAACGCTCCGTTGGACTGTGGGTGGTAAGTTGTCGTTCGGTACTGTTTGATTTTGAACAGTTCTGCGAAAGATGCGAATAGGTCTGACATGAAGTTCGTACCCTGGTCGGAAAGTATCGCACGAGGTGCACCGAATGTCGTTATAAAGCTTGTTGCTAGTGCTCTAGATACATCGCGAGCTGTTGTTTGTTTAAGTGGAACCATGACGCTGAATCTGCTGAATAGATCGATGATCGTGAGGATGTATTCGTGACCGTCCTTTGTTTTTGGAAGAGGTCCGACGATATCTATTGCGATTTTCTCGAAAGGCTGAGTTGGAGTGTCTGTTATTATCATAGGTGCTCTGTTTTTTACGCGAACGAGTTTGTTCTTTTGGCATTTTTGGCAGGTTTTAATGAATTCCGTGACGTCTGCCTTCATGTTTTTCCAATAGTATCGAGCACATATGCGTTTGCGAGTTTTCGAGATGCCTTTATGTCCTCCGATTGTTGATTTGTGTGCTTCCTTCATTATGGGTTGTCGGTGTAACTTCGGTGGTACCATGATGATTCGTTCGCACAACGTTATTCGTATTTTTGGCTCAACCGTGATTTGTTTAATGTAGGTTTTGATGTTGTCGAAGAGAAATTGATCGATAATCTCAGGGTCTTTGGCCAGTGTGCATGATTCGAGTTTTTCCCTTGTCAGGATTTTGATGACTGTCCCGATGCACTTCTGGACCATATGCCAGTCGGTGTTATCTGTGCATTTCCCTTTGCATATCATGGTGAAGATCCGTTTGGTTCCTGGTTTATCTCGGTCGTTGGTGTTTCCGGATCTTCAGATTGTTCTTCCCATTCCGAAGTCGTTGCGTTACCTTCGTCCGATATTTCTGTGTCTTCGGTGAACGACTGACGTTCGGCATCTTCGGTCTGAGTCATGCGTCTTGTTTGCAGTGCCGCTTTTGGTAATGCCGGGCGTTTCCTGTGGTATTGTGATGGCTCGTACGGTGGATCTCCGTCGGATTCGTTTTCTTGCGTTTCGGTTGCGAAATTACCGTAATTGTTCGTTACCGCTGGAGGGGATTTGTCCGTTGTCACGTCATTTTTCCTCGGTCGGCCAGGTCGTCGTTTTTGTGTTGGTACCGGACTGTCTTCGTCGGTCGATTCTGGTGGGCGAATCGGTGGTTTCAGCGTATCGTTGTTCGTTTGATACTGGCCTGTTGACTGCTCTCGCGATTCCTCCGATATCTCGCAAGTCGAATCATAACTCGTCTGATTGTCATCGAGTTGTGGCGGCGAACGGAAATTTGGTTCGGTCGCCTTGTCGCCTGACGTCACTGGTGAGCGGAAGTTCGGTTCCACTTCGGGGTGTTTTGTGGTACCCTGTTCGTTCGCTGTTGGATGTAATTGGGACGTCGGCCTGATCTCCGATGCTTCGGCTGTATTGTCTCCCATATTTGGCCTGTTGACTGACTCGTGTGTCTTTGGCTCACTTCTCCCGTCGTTGGTTTCTTTCCTGCTTGATGCGTGTTCGTCTTCTTTGGTTTGCTCGTTCGATTTTTCCTGTTTCCGTTGTTCCCTCATATTATATTCGTTAATTAGTTTTGTTAATTTATTTTCTTCACCTGCATTCTGCTTCATTTGTTTTAAATTATATTCGTCGATTAGCTTTGTTAGCTTATTTTCGTTTGCTTTCGATGGCCGCTCCTGTTTAGCGTTGTATTCGTTGATTAATTTGTTTAGTTTGTTTTCTTCTTTGTTCGTTTCCATTCGTTTTCCTTTTTCATTGTCTGCCGGGTTCGTGGTTCCTTCAATCGTTGAGCCTTCGTTTAGTTGCCGAGTCGTTTTCCGTTTGTCCGTCGTGAGTTCCTCCTCTTCCGTTACCGTATCGCAGTTGTTATCGTCGATAGATGGATTTACTTTTTTGTGTGTGCTTTCCTTCATCGTTCTCCGTGGTTTCCTATCTGAATCTTCGTTTTCGGTGTCGGTGCCTGATGATTCCGAGTTGCTGTATGTTGTGACGCTTTTTTTCTTGGGTGATGGATTTCCTGATTGTTCGTCCGATGTTGACCTTCCGCGCGTATCCGGCTGGTGTGTGGTTTTCGCCTTTTTCGTGTCGTGATGTTCGTTGGTCGATGATTCGCTCCGTAATCGAATCGGTAGGATCTTTGATGGATTCCTTGACATGGCGTCCGCGACGACGTTGAGTTTTCCAGGTTTATGGTGGATGTCGTATTCGTAATCACTTAATAGGGCTTGCCAGCGTTGTAGTTGTTGTGGTGGGTTGGGTTTGGTTGTGAGGTATACGAGTGCTCTATGGTCTGTCACTATTGTGAAATGTTTCCCGTAAAGATAATGTCTGAAATGTTCGACCGCTTTTACCACTGCTAACAGTTCTTTATGTGTGGTGTCGTACTTAATTTCGGCGTTCGTGAGGGCTCGAGAGTAAAATGCTACTGGATGATCGAAATTTTCGTGTTTTTGGCTCAAAACCGCGCCGATGGCATAGTTAGAAGCATCGGCTGTTAATGTGAATCGCTCGTTGTGATCTGGGTATCGTAAAATGGGTTGGCTGATAATTTTATTTTTTATTGTTTCGAAAGCTTCCTGGCACTCGGCTGTCCAATTGAATTTTTCGGATTGTTTTAATTGTTTCGTCAAAGGAGTGGATATTTGTGCAAAATATTGAATGAACCTTCGGTAATAATTGGCTAACGCGTGGAATTGTATGATTGTCTTTTTGTCCGTTGGGGTTGGAAAATTTTTGATCGCCTCGACTAAATCTGGTTTCGGTTGTACCCCTTTTTCGCTAATGACGTGACCCAAATATGCTACCTCTTTACAGAGAAATTTACATTTGTTTGTCTGCAGCGTCAGACCTGCGTCAGTCAATCGTTTCGCGAGTCGCCTAAATTTTTTCTCGTGTTGTTCGAGATCGGTTGCGTAAATAACAATATCATCCACATAAACGAAAAGATCTGCACCCTGGAGTCCGGATAGTATCGAATCCATTGCTCTCTGGAATGTAGCCGGTGCGTTTCGTAATCCGAATAGCATTCGATTGAATTCGTAATGTCCACCCGGTGTGGAGAATGCTGTTTTCGGTTTGTCTCGAGGGTGCATCTCAATTTGGTGGAAACCGGATGCGAGATCAAAAACTGAGAAGTATCGTGATTTGCCCAATTGGTCGAGAATGTCTATAATGTTTGGTAACGGGTATGCGTTGGGGATGGTTTTTCCGTTGAGTTTCCGAAAGTCGATAACCATACGCCACCTTTTTTTGCCTGAATCGTCTGATTTTTTGGGGACTATCCAAACCGGAGAGTTATATGGAGACAGGGATGGTTGTATAATGTCTTTTTTCAATAGGTCCTGTACTTGTTCGTTTATTTCGGATTTGTGTACTTGAGGGAATCGATATTGTTTGGTGTTAATGGGTCTGTCATCGGTGGTGTTAATTTCGTGTTTCACTACAGTCGTGTATCCAAGTCGTTCATTAGGCAGGTTAAACAGATGAGGATGTTCCGAAACAAGCTGGTATACACTGTCTTTCTCTGTGTCATCTAGATGATCTAGGTGCAAGAGTGACTTTACCGTTTCGGACCTTTCCTTGTTTCCGTCTGTAACTGCTAAGCAAATTGCTGCGCGGTGCTCGTCCTGAGTATCGCGAGAATCGCTTTCAATGTCGACAGGTGTTTTTGATACCTGCTCGATCGGCTGCAGTTCAACAATTGGGATTGCGAAAGAGATGTCATGGCTGGTTGTGTTAATCGCCCCTATGTACGCTATTCCACCACGGTTTGTTACGATAGCGTTGCCGAGAAACAGACCTTTGTTCGTTTCGATCTTTGGTATAAAACCCTCGGATAAATCGGTGTCTTTTATTCGGATTGATATCAAGGTTTTTGATCTGGCAGGGATGTTAATTTCTTCCTGGGTCTCGAATGGTATTATGGAGTCGTAAAATGTGATGCAGGATTTTGTGTATAATATATCAGCGGGTGTATCTTTGAAAAATGCATCTCCGAGAATTGCATCGTATGGGATAGGGATAGTGTCCTCGACGACATGGAATTCGACGTTAATGTTTTCGATTCGGATGGTATATTTGCCGGTTGTGTATAATATACCTTCGGTAATTCCTGAAAGTTCGTAAATTATTTGTGGGTCGATTTTGTTTTTATGCCGTATGATAGATATTTTAGCCAAATTTATTTGTGAACCTGTGTCTACCAGGAATCGAGAATTTCGTTTGTTTGTATCGGGTGAGTTAATGGCGACTGTTGGTGGTTTTCGCCGTTTGGTGAGCCCTAGGCATATTGTCGCTTTTCTGATTTCCGGGTTATTTGATTTTACTGGGTCGACGTTGATGCGCGTTCTGTCGAGGGGCTCCGCGTCGCGCTGTTCCGCGGAGCTGCGCTCCCGTTTCTTGTCGCGAGATCGTTAAGGTTGTCGCGATTTTCCGGCCTTGTGCCTGAATTGTCTCGGCGGCTCGTGTGACCGTTTCTATCCTGTGAGTTCGTACGATAGCGGTCGCGAGAGTTATCGCGAGAATTATTTCGATGTTGGTCATGGGCGTTGTTTTGGTATCGGTCGCGAGAGTTGTGACGATATTGGTCGCGAGGGTTATTGCGAGGGTCGTCACGGGAATTATCGGGATATTGGCCGTAGGAGTTGCGATATCGGTCGCGAGAATTATTTCTATATCCGTTTTGGGAGTTTCTGTGTTGGTTGTCGCGGTGGTTGTTGTATTGGTTTCGTGGGTTATAATTGTTATAATTTCGCGGATTGTACTTGTTATAATTTTGCGGGGTGTAATTGTTATAGTTTTGTGTTCTTTGACCGAATTGATTCTTACTGGGGTTTCCGAATTGTCTTGGTTCCTCTCGATTTTGTCTCCATTTCTCTCTCATTTTTGCTAAGGTTATGCATTCTGATGTTGTATGGCCTCCCCGTTGGTGGAATTCGCAATATTTCTCATTTATACCCCTATTTGTTTCCGCGAATCGGACTCTAGCTGTTTCCGTAACCGTTTCCCCGGGTTCGGTTAAACGTGATCGACTTTGATTCACCATTGCGCGCCTTTGTAATTCCAGTTCGATATTTGTTGCTTCGTCTATAGCGTTGTCTAGGGTCTCTAAATCTCGGTGGAGTAGAAGATTCGCGATTCTATCTAAGAGGCCTCGTACGAAAGCTTGGATTACAGCTTTTTTCTCTTCTGCCGTTCTTTTTTCTAGGTACGCCCTGTCGTCTGCCGCTGAGTATACTTCTGATAGTCTTTCGATAATTTGGTTCTGCAAAACTTTTACTCGGAGCCCGTAATCGAGGACTGACTCATTGAATTTTTGTGAGGTTCATTTTAGCTCTAGTCCTAAATCTGATAATTCTAACGGTTTTTTGTATGCCCTCTTCAGATCTGCGAGAAGCGCGTCTAATGTATCGTATGTTTTCCCATCTGTTAGGTCGTATGCTCTGCCGGTTAACCTAAATATTATTGCGTTTATTAAATATCTGTGATTTGGGTCAGGAGCGGTTTGCTGTACGCGTTTACACCTGCTAATGAAACTTTCGATTGTTATGTTTCCGTCACCGAATTGTGGAATTACCTTTGTCAGGTCGTTATATGTTGCGGGGTTCTGGGGTGCGGGGTTTGCCATTTCTGTCTCGTCGCTTTCGCTGTCTTGGTCTGCCAGTACGTGTCGATAAAATGTGTTGGAGGTGTTTTGGCGTCCTATTCGGCGCCTAGGTGGTCGTATTGGCCTAATTGTGATTCGATATTTTTCGAGAAGAGCGGTTGAAATCAGTTCTCATGTACGAAAATTATTTTTGAGGCGCGCTGTAGCGGCGTGTCCGCTAGTGATTCGAGTGACGCAGTTTCTTGTCGCGCGGGCGAGAGTGAGAGGGAACGATGATAGTTGCTTGAGGGAGCAATGGTTATAGAAACGTGAATGGGTGTATGTGTGTGTGTGTGTGTGAGGAATACATATGGTCGTAGAACCGACGCACGCTCGCAATACAGAGTATGAAGAGAGTCCATGCACGAATTTTAAAGAAAAATTTGGGTGGTACTTACGTAAGCGGCAAGATAATTGTAAATAATCCCATTTTGTGCTGTTTTTTTTTGTCGTTTCCTTCCTGCTACAATTTCCCTTCTTTTTTTTTCCTCTCGGCTTTCAGCGTTGATGGACCACACTCACTCACTCGCTTGCACCAAACTGTTTTTTTTTTCACACAAGTTTCTTTCTCACTTCTTTTTGTTAGTTTTGTAGATTGCGGAGTTCAGATCTCACTTCTGACGCCAGTTGTGATGGTCGAATACGGAATGAATAAATGAATGATAATCGGAAATAAGAGTAAGAGTTGAGCGTTTAGTGATTGGTCTTTACGGTTGAACGGGTGGAGATGAACTAAGGATTAGGACTAGCGCTAATGAAGTGGAGGAAGTGTGAAGTGGAGGGGATGGTCAAGTTGCATTGTTCTGGACCGTGGGACCGTGGCCCAGGGATGCTGTGTGGCGAAATTGGAGGTGCTGATGTGTATGGGAACGAAGTGATAACAGGGTTGCTGTAGGTGTAAGGTGTTGTGTGGGAAAGGGATGGTTATAGGATAGGGCCGTTACAATAGTTAGAAAAAGAAATTTAATTGGAAGCAGTCCGAAAAACGCAGCTCGATCATTGCAAGAGTGCTGCTATTCTAAGAAATATATTTTTCCATTTTATATCGTTTATACGACTTCTCACATGTGTTCTTGACACTGTACAACCTCTGGATGGTGTAATGATCGGAGATATAATAATTGAGTAGAACGATTGATTGAAGTCGAGAGCGTTTATTGGTCTGTGTATACGATTGAACGGTTGGAGATGAACTAAGGATTAGGACTAGCTAATGAAGTGGAGGAAGTGTGAAGTGGAAGGGACGGTCGAGTTGCATTGTCCTAGACCGTGGGACCGTGGCTTAGGGATGCTGCGTAGGAAAATTGGAGACGCTGATGTGTATGGGAACGAAGTGATAACAGGGTTGCTGTAGGTGTAAGGTGTTGTGTGGGAAAGAAGTGGTTATAGGATAGGGCCGTTACAATGGTCAGGGAAAAATACTAGATCAAAAGCATTTCGGACAATGCAGCTGGAAAGTCACTACATTGTTTCGAGTGCTACTGTCATTGAAAAAAAATAATTACGCATTTTTAACAGCTCATGCGACTTCTGATGTGTTCTCCACACTGCAGAACTCGTGGTTGGGTAGAAAAGAAATATTCGATTAAAAGCAGAATGAAAACTGCAGCTCGAATTTCACTGCAGAGTGCTGCGGTGGTTGGATAAAAAAAATCTCGCGTTTCTTACAGTTCAAATGACTTCACATATGTGTTCTTGACACTTCAGAACTTCTGAATGATTAGAAATAAGTATTTAATTGGAAGCAGTTCGAAAAATGCAGCTGAGATGTCGCTGCATTGTTGTTAAGTGCTGCTCTGATGGAGGAAAAATTATTTCGCGGTTCCAACCGTTCATACAACTTTTCGTATGTCTTCCCGACACTGTTGAACTCTTAGATGGTTAGAAACAATGTACTCGATCAAAAGCGTTCCGGAAAATGCAGCTTGGAAGTCGCTGCATTGTTTTAGAGTGCTGCTCCAGTTGAAAACAGATTGTTTCATTATTTATTCATTCTACTTGAATTGTTTGAGAATTATTTAAGTATTAGTTGTGACGTTGTGTCACGGAAGGGCTGCCAACTGCACTGCCGCGCGTGGGCCCGCCGACGAGGGCGCCACTTTTGCCCCGCAACGTGTACAGACTCGCGAAGTCTTCCCGCTAGAGCGATACACGCCTCGGCCCACGTTGCCGAGGCACGCCGCGCCGCCGGGCGGAGACGGCGGAAAACTCGCGACTATAGTCACGGAGGCCTGCGCACTAAACTCCCCGCGTGGCGCGCAAAAACACCGGCAACTGCGAACACGCCGACGCCATAATTGATTCATTATAGCGTGAACAGGTACAGAGAACGGATAGAACAGCGAGCGGATAGAATAGCGAGAGCAAAAGAAAGAAAAAGGGGAAAGAACCAGTATAAAGAGGAAAGCGTTGAGTAGCGGAAAATATCGAGGAAAAGAGAGGATACAAAGCGAGAGCGGCGAGAAGTAATCGCGGAGGTGATAATGTTACGTCCCAGCCTCATGCTCGAACGTTTTTTTTCGCCCCCTTTCAAAAATTATGCAATGCCGACAGTAGGTACTTGCAGACCACGCACATACCGATATCTTCCTTCGTCGAAGCGCATAGCTTGTAGTATACAAGTACCTCTAGATTTATGGTAGTCGTAAATACTCCCTTTCCGGGAAAAGCCTACCCAATACATACTGTCTACATTTACAGAGAGACCTCACTCGACGTCGCCGCACTCCTTTTTTTTATCATAGAGTTTCCCTAAATCCAGCATAAATAATTTGTCTTAAAACTCAGCAGCAATCGCATCCAGCGCTTTCCCCGAAAATTCCTCCCACAAGTGGAACTCAAAAGAGCGACGGGAAAGTCCCTGCAGGATCTTTCCCACGCACAAACCTTTTTTTTATATGCTTCAGTTATCCTTTCCCTCTATCTAAAAGATACTGAAGCACTTCAAACCACTGGCGCCTCAAAATGCGGAATTTTCTCAAACATTCACTTCAAGAAAATAAAAGCCGAACTCCCCTAAAAACAGGATGACGACTCTTGACCATCGCGACCAAGCGTCGCCATCCCCCATGTATAAAAAAAACTCCAAGAATCTTTTCGAAAAACAGGATGACGACCCTTGAAACCCGTCGCGACCGAATGTCGCCATCATCCATGTATAAAGAATTTTTTTTAACAGACTTTCGGAAAAATAAGATAAACTTTGTCGCGACCAAATGTCGCCTCCATCCATATATAGAAAAATATCGAATCCCAAATAACTTTCCAAAAAAAAACACGACGACGACCCTTAAACTCTGTCGCGCCTAAGCGTCGCCGTCGCGCCACTCTATAAAGATAAGAAACTCAGAAACTAAAGAGGACTATCGAGCCTCCCTTGCATTTTAACTCCGCCCTAATTTCTAAATGCACAAATGCAATCTGTTTATCCTGCAACTGCCCAATCCAAGATCTTGACTAACCAATAACGTTTAACTTCCATCTCAAAAACTGAATCATGGGAGGTGCTAATCAACTCCCACCTTTCCCGATAAACTATTATAAAACCACGATACAAACCTCGAAGTTCGTTCAATCGTTATACAAATTTTATCGAGTTCACGTCGTCGTTACGTCCGTTACTCATTGTAAATTTCGGACTTAAACAAACTTCTGTAAATCTCCGTAAAAAGAGACTCAGCTCTCCGACGCGTATCAAACGATTCGAAACCGATTACAAACTCATACAAACTGTACCGACTTTGATTAAACTTAGTGATAATTACTTTTGATAAATAAATATTCTGTTAAATTGTTATCCGACGGACATTTTTTTCATTCGGGAAATTTCATCGAAATTTCTCCGGAATTCATCCTTCGAAACATCTCCGAAGAGAATCGAGTGTGAAAACTCAATTGGCTATCATATTCGCGAGCCGCAGACCAACCATCATCAACTCATTGGCGAAAGATATTTAAACTTTCGCGCTCTAAATTCGGTGGTCACGTGACTCGCATCAAAATCCCTTCTCGGGACGTAACAGCCAATAAATCTGGTGGCAGCGGAAAGCAACAAATTCGCACCAGCAATAAATCTGGTGGCAGCGGAAAGCAAACATTAATATAGCACCAGCAATAAATCTGGTGGCAGCGGAAAGCAACAAATTCGCACCAGCCAAAAATCTGGTGGCAGTGAAAACAAACATTAATATAGCACCAGCAATAAACCTGGTGGCAACGGAAAACAAGTTCGGTGATTTATACCATAACAGAGTATCATTATCAAGTAAAAATCGGTAACAGTGAATTAAAATTGTGAACTAAGCTCGTGTCTAGAGACCTTTCTGTGCATTCGCATCATAAATCTACAAGACGTTCTTTAAATGCAACATTATAATACGACGTGAGAAACCTGCTGTAAGTGTGGCTGACCGCACACTCATCACCAACATCATAAACTTCGAGACGCAGGTCAACTTTCGGAAGCAGCCTGACACCTTTGGGACGGTTCGGACGCGTGCCATAAAAACCGCCCGCTGCAACTCTCAAATATCTGCACCTATTTACAAGATCTTCAACGAGTAAGTCAAAACATTCGCAATGCCTAACGACACCGAAATCCCCATGGAAACTTCGACGGCGTACAACCCTTCGCAACCACATCAGCAACAAGGGCCATCGCAGCCTTTGTCACAAAATACTTTCTCTTCATCATTTCAAATTCCATCAACATCGCAACATCCTGTAGATAATAATATAACACAACTGTACAATAGTTATAGAGATTTTACGAAATATTTACCAGAGTTTGATGGAACAAGTAGAACAATTTCATTAACGGGTTATTTAGAATATTGCGATACAGCAAGAGAATTTATTGCAGCAACTGGGGAAAGGACGGTCGTAGCGTTTTTAAAAAGCAGATGCAAAGGTGCAGCTTTTGAAGCATTAGAAGGTTCTCCAATTCCAACAATAAACGAATTAATAGAAACGTTAAAAGAGAAATTCGTTGTTAAAAAACCAATTGTAATGTGGTTTTCAGAAATTTCCAAATTCCAACAGAGGAGTAAAGAATCAGTTACAGAATTTCATAAGAGAATAATCAGATATTTAACAGAATTTAGACAAGCAATCGACAGTTCGTCCCTTAAAAGTCAAACTGGAGCAATAGAACTTGCGGAAGAGCTTGCAGCTGATCAATTCAGAAAAGGTATTAAACCAATATATCGCGCTCACATCACATTTGACCATCAACCGGATATTGCAAAAATCTTTAAGCAAGCGCGCGAAATCGAACGATCGATGGGTTATGCAGAGGCAGAAAATGAAAACATGAAAACTTGTTTACCCATAATACGATCAAATAATTTTCGTAATGACACAAAAACTAATTCAAATAAATTTTGTTCACATTGCAAAAAAACAAACCACACAATTAACGAATGTTTTGCATTAAACAAATCAAACAACAAATCGAAATTAGAAACCAATACGGACGCTGCTTTGTGTAATTACTGCAAGAAAAAAGGTTACTGGATAAAAGACTGCCGTAAACGAATTTTTAACGAAGGCAAAAAGGCCGAACAGGAGAATTCGAACAATGTGCAGGGAAACGGGAAAACGACCCCTCGACAGGGCGCTGCGACGGGGCAACACTCGCAAGAGCGCCGGAACGAATAGGCACAGATGCTTCACAAAAAATTCTTCGAGCAAATTGTAATCTCAGTTTCACTTCTATAAATTACAATTCTCCGACAATATTTTTATGCTCGAAGGATCTAATTAAATCAAAAACTTTATTTCTGGCAGATTCCGGTTCTCAATTAAATTTGATCAAAATAAATAATCTGGAAAATCCAAATACAATTGATAGCTCAATAATTTACGAACTGCAAGGAATCTCAAACACTGATAAACCCGTGACCGTGGGTGAAATCAACCTCGAAATCAATAATAAATTAGAAGTATTCCATGTAGTTTCAGAAAATTTCCCGATAGAATTTGATGCAATACTTGGTAACGAGACATTAGGAGAAAACAAGGGTAGAATCGATTGGTTAGCGAAATACGTACGGCTGAACGATACAGATTATCCATTCACAAACACAGAATCGTTTCTTCTGCGGGCCAGACATAAAACGATCATGTTTGTTCGGGTAAACAACACGTTAAAGACAGGATACGTACCACGCATACCCTTGGGCGATGACATCTTTGCAGGCGAAGCCTTGGTTACTAACACCAACGGCAAAGCTTATATATATGCCATCAACACCTCAGACAAAGACGTTGAGATAAATGCTCCCGTAATTTCTCTATATCCTTTTGATATGAGCATAGACGAGGACGATCAAACGGAAATTAATTCCACAAAAGACCAGACCTTAGAGCACAAAAGTAGTACTCGGACGCGAGGAAACCGTGTTAGTGAGGTAATGAATCTTTTAAATCTTGATCATCTTAACGACGAAGTGCGTAATGCAACTTCCACTCTTGTAGAGGAACACGTAGACCTCTTTCATTTGCCAGGTGAATTTCTTAGATCGACCAATGTATGTACGCACAGAATTCCTACCGTGGATGATATTCCGATTAATACAAGACAATACAGACATCCACCATTCCAAAAACCGGAAATAGAAAAGCAAATAAATAATTTATTAGAACTAAACATTATCGAACCATCAGAATCTCCATACAATTCACCATTGTGGATTGTTCCGAAAAAAGCTGACTCAAAAGGAAACAAACGATGGAGGCTTGTGATAGACTTTCGAAAATTAAACGATAAAACAATCGGTGATGCATATCCTCTTCCCTTAATAACCGACATATTAGATCAGTTGGGAGGAGCAAAATATTTCTCGATATTCGACTTAGCTTCTGGATTCCATCAAATTGAAATGAATGAAAAAGATAGGCATAAAACGGCATTTACGACCCCTCATGGTCACTACGAATTTAACCGAATGCCTTTTGGTCTGAAAAATGCACCAGCAACTTTCCAGCGACTAATGGACCTCGTATTAAAGGGTCTACAGGGCAACGATCTTTTCGTTTACCTGGACGACATCGTAATATACGCACGGTCAATAGATGAACATCAGACTAAATTTAAAAAACTCGCTGAAAGAATACGTAAAGCCAATTTAACTTTACAAACAGATAAATGTGAATTTTTAAGAACAGAAGTGCGATATTTGGGACATTTAATTTCTGCAAACGGTGTTAAACCAGATCCAAAAAATATAGAAGCTGTAGAAAAATTTAACACACCAAAAACTCCGAAAAACGTAAGAGAATTCTTGGGTCTTGCCGGATATTACAGACGATTCATTAAAAAATTTTCAGGCATTGCAAAGCCATTATCAAATCTTACAAGTAAAAACGTGAAATTCAATTGGACATCCGAACACCAGTTAGCATTCGAAACATTGAGAGATAAATTATGCTCATCTCCAATTTTACAATATCCAGATTTTTCGAAACCTTTTATCGTAACGACCGACGCATCAAATATTGCAGTCGGCGCAGTCTTATCACAAGGCAAAGTCGGAGAAGATCCCATGGTAGCAGCAGCATCTAGAGTCTTGAATAAAGCAGAGAAAAATTATTCCACTCTAGAAAAAGAAATGGTCGCGGTCGTTTTCGCTTTAAAGACCTTTAGACCGTACCTTTATGGCCGGCAATTTACACTACTGACCGACCATCGACCACTTGTTTGGGTAAATTCGATGAATGACCCAACGTCTCGTGTACTGAGATGGAGAGAACGTCTAAAGGAATTCGATTTCAAAATCCAGTACAAACCGGGAAGGGTTAATACCAACGCAGATGCCCTCTCCCGCAATCCGATCGTTTTACCGATCAAATTCAAATGGCGTGTCAACGTGTCCCCACACGATGAACGTACATTAAATCTTAACCCGGGAATCGCGAGGACTTACACCTCCTCATCAGACTCTTATTCCCAGGGTAAACACAAAATTCAGAAAATCACAAAATCTGATTCGGAGGAAGATGTTCCGGAAACTTCCATCGAAAATCAGTCTATTCAAATTCCCCATATGACCAAACTCGCAGATGTGGCAATTCCTAGAGAAACGCACGCGGACACGGTTATTGAAGGAATTTCTACAAATTTAAATCAGATCGAGCGGCTTGATCATCCGCCATCTCAGAACCTCAGTGACGAATATTCGCAAACTCTCGAAGGAATTCAGAACCTTAGTCTAGATAATCTAGAAAATTTCGAGAGAAATAAAGATAGAAATCAGAGCATCGAGACAAACGTATCTCAAAACATAAGTCAAAATCTTGAAAATGGAGATTTTAATCAGAGCATCGGGATTAATAAATCCAAAAATGAAAATCAAAATTTAATTCAAAGCATCGGGACAAATGAATCCCAAAGCAAAATTCGAAATTTAGATCAGAGCATCGGGATAAATAAATCTCAAAGCAAAAATTACGATTCCGATACGAAATCGAAACAAACTTTAGTGGAATCCGTAATAAAACGTAAATCTTGCATGAAGCAGAAGAATCGAGCTAGTCGACATCTTTCTTTTAAAAATCTTTCAATTCGTGATAAATCTCCTTCTTCCGACGAAGATGAAGATAATACAATCGCAGTTCCTTTGAGCACAAATAATTCAGATAAAACACCTGTATCTTCAGATGCAGAATCCAGCGACGATAACGCGCAGCAAAGTGTAATCATTATAGGAGAAAAATTAACTTCGCAAAACCCAATAGAGAAACCAAATAAGGGTGAATTAATTCTGCATAAAACCCCTATATCCGAAACTAAAAAACCATTTTGCGAACTTTCCCATACGTCAACACCAATTGACTCAAAAATCGCTCGTAACAAAGGAATTCAAAATCGTAACAATTTTCAACGCAAACTTGCTGAAGAGCTTTTGAAAAAACGCACGTTTAAATCCGCAAATTATACTCCCTCACCCGCAAGACGAGTTAGGAAAAAATTTAACGAATCTCTCAGGAACGAAAATATGGAAATAGAAACCAGGGAAAATAGGCTCTCTCCGGAAGACATGTCCCTCACAGAAGAAGCAATTACGCAACAAGGCATACAAAACATAACAATGCAGGATGATCCGACCAATACATCCGCAATGCAAATGTCAATTTTAGAAAATTCAATTAACGAACCATCTTCGGATGAGGACATGAAAACGATAATAGAAACCGAACACCCACCGGCTGAGCCTATGCCTCAAGTAATTATTCCTCCAGCCCCTGTGCAAAGCTCGGAAATTCAACCACTCCGCAGGTCTACAAGAGAGAGAAAACTGAAGAAATGTCCTTGCTGCACAGACGGAGAACACCACACACAAGCAAAAAAACCTCGTGTTCAAAAGACGAAAAGAGCAGTAATTAAGCGCAAGAAACAAATTCAAATTCCAGAAACCATAGTCGAAATGTCGCCTCGAAATCTTACAGTAGCATCAAACGAAAGTAATCAAGCAAAGACAAAACCTTTCGAAATCAACGAAGCTCGAATGTCAAATTTGTGCGAAACTATCTCAAATATAAATGTCTCTTTACCTACGATCATACCCGAACACACTCTTCAAGTAGATAACGACTCAATCGACGACCAACGGCAGATAGAAAACTCGAACAGTAATAATACTACACCTCTTTTAAAATCCGTACCTCAAAAGTCATCTGTAAGCGATAGCGACTCAAACACGGATACAATGAACGTTATCGAATCTAGAGATAATTTAGAAATGACAAAAGATCATTACATTTGTTTTATATCCGCTGATGGAACAGTTTCAAGTGAGATTGGAAAAAGATTAATCGAAACAGGACTATTAAAAAATTTGAGCCCACATAACAATTTCGAAATCGGGCAAGTTCTTATTTCAGGTACACCGAAAAAGAAAATTTTTGCGTTAGTAATTCAAGATCATGGCACAGCTCCATTATTTCAAGAAAATGTTATTAAAGCATTTGAAAATTTGAAAATTAAAATGACAAATTTGAATATCAAATCAGCAGCAATTTCTCGCAAACGCAGTAACGTTAACGATATAATTTGGCCAAAAATTAAAAATATTATCAATTCAGTTTTCAACAAAAGCAACATACAAATAAAAATCTGTAAAGACGAAATTATAACTCCTCCAGTTGAAGATAGAAACGATATAATCCGTGAATGTCACGAATCCCCAATAGCAGGACACAAAGGCGTCACAAAAACGTACAACAGAATACGACAGAAACATTTCTGGGACAATTTAAAGAAACAGGTAGAAGATTTTGTGAGACAATGCGAGAGCTGTCAACGAAGAAAATTAGTGAGAATAAAAACGAAACAACCAATGGTTATTACAGACACTCCGTTAAACGTATTTGACAAAATATCGATGGACATAGTTGGTCCAATAACTCCAGAATCTAATTTCGGTCATCGATTCATCTTAACAATTCAAGATAATTTGTCAAAATTCTCGTTCGCTATTCCTTTGGTAACTGCAACCGCTAACGAAATCGCTTACGCTTTAGTGACCGAATTTATATGCCTCTTCGGTTGTCCGAAAGTTATATTAACCGACCAAGGAGCAGCATTCATTGGTAAAATAATGAAACAGTTGACGAAAGTATTGAAAATCAAACAAATTAAAACAACTGCATTTCACCCACAATCTAACGGATCGCTTGAAAGAAGTCACCAAGTCTTGACAGATTATCTCAAACATTACACCAACAAAAAAGACTGGCATAAATGGTTACGATTAGCAACATTTGCATATAATACAAGCGTACACGAAGGTACAAAATTCACCCCATATCAAATTGTTCTTGGCAGAGAAGCTCGTTTACCATCTCAATTCAATTACCTCGATAATTTATTAACGTATGATGACCATGTTAAAAATCTAGCAGCCCAGTTACAAGAAACAAGGAAATTAGCTCGCAAGAATTTAGAAAACGCGAAACAAAAATCGAAAGTCGTATATGATAAGAAAATTAACCCAGTTAAATTTCAAACGGGAGACAAAATATATTTAGTAAAAAATCAGAAAGTTGGAAAATTCGACGACAATTACAAAGGTCCATATTTAGTGACTGAAGTATTCTCGGATCAAAATGATATTGAAATAGAGCTTGAAAGAGGGAAACGTAAAATCATCCATTGTGATCGAGCTAAAATAGCACATTAATAAGGCAGTACGACCATTAAATCTCATACCAACCGGTACCTTTTCAGGTATGCCGGAGGAAATCAAGATGCTTTTCGGTTTTGAAGTCCATCTCCAAAACCCAGAGCTTATATACGAAACCCGTCCCATCCCCCGCAAAAAAAAATATTCGAAGGTAGGGATGGCGAACTACAACGGGATTTACCTGTACAACTGCGAAACGAAAGCGTTACATCCATGTCTCTTTTCCTTTCAAAGAGAAATCCAAGAAAATTGTTTTCTTTAATATTTAACAAAGCTCCATCAAACTCAGGAAAATATCGATATAATTTAGAAATTTTTCTAACGAACTATAATACATACATTCGAAATTAGTATTAGAAATAAGTTTAAATAATTAAAACTGTCGTGACTACACATTAGTTATTATCTCACATTTCGCACATATGTTTAAACAAATACCTCAATGCGTAATCTGTTTAAGAAGTTTTATCGATATAATTAAGGAATTTTTTTTAACACACTATAATACATTCATTCGAAATTAGTATTAGAAATAAGTTTTAGATAATTAAAACTATCGTGACTACACATTAATTATTATCCCACATTTCGCATACATGTTCCAACAAATACCTCAACGCGTAATTTGTTTAAGAAGTTTTTTTGAAAATATAAGTACAAAACAAAATTGCTTTTCATAGCAATAATAATTCATTATTTAATTTTTTTAGATTAAATCCTTATATACTGAATAAGCGATTCCAAATTTTAATACTTACCTTACTGTACTTACTTTCGAATCAAAAACAACACATATAAATGTAACTCTTTTGTAATCGACGAACGAAGATACGATTTCACATAACTTATAGGGTAATCGCGATTGAGCGAGACGCTCAATTTTGGGGAAGGGAAGTGTTACGTCCCAGCCTCATGCTCGAACGTTTTTTTTCGCCCCCTTTCAAAAATTATGCAATGCCGACAGTAGGTACTTGCAGACCACGCACATACCGATATCTTCCTTCGTCGAAGCGCATAGCTTGTAGTATACAAGTACCTCTAGATTTATGGTAGTCGTAAATACTCCCTTTCCGGGAAAAGCCTACCCAATACATACTGTCTACATTTACAGAGAGACCTCACTCGACGTCGCCGCACTCCTTTTTTTTATCATAGAGTTTCCCTAAATCCAGCATAAATAATTTGTCTTAAAACTCAGCAGCAATCGCATCCAGCGCTTTCCCCGAAAATTCCTCCCACAAGTGGAACTCAAAAGAGCGACGGGAAAGTCCCTGCAGGATCTTTCCCACGCACAAACCTTTTTTTTATATGCTTCAGTTATCCTTTCCCTCTATCTAAAAGATACTGAAGCACTTCAAACCACTGGCGCCTCAAAATGCGGAATTTTCTCAAACATTCACTTCGAGAAAATAAAAGCCGAACTCCCCTAAAAACAGGATGACGACTCTTGACCATCGCGACCAAGCGTCGCCATCCCCCATGTATAAAAAAAACTCCAAGGATCTTTTCGAAAAACAGGATGACGACCCTTGAAACCCGTCGCGACCGAATGTCGCCATCATCCATGTATAAAGCATTTTTTTTAACAGACTTTCGGAAAAATAAGATAAACTTTGTCGCGACCAAATGTCGCCTCCATCCATATATAGAAAAATATCGAATCCCAAATAACTTTCCAAAAAAAAACACGACGACGACCCTTAAACTCTGTCGCGCCTAAGCGTCGCCGTCGCGCCACTCTATAAAGATAAGAAACTCAGAAACTAAAGAGGACTATCGAGCCTCCCTTGCATTTTAACTCCGCCCTAATTTCTAAATGCACAAATGCAATCTGTTTATCCTGCAACTGCCCAATCCAAGATCTTGACTAACCAATAACGTTTAACTTCCATCTCAAAAACTGAATCATGGGAGGTGCTAATCAACTCCCACCTTTCCCGATAAACTATTATAAAACCACGATACAAACCTCGAAGTTCGTTCAATCGTTATACAAATTTTATCGAGTTCACGTCGTCGTTACGTCCGTTACTCATTGTAAATTTCGGACTTAAACAAACTTCTGTAAATCTCCGTAAAAAGAGACTCAGCTCTCCGACGCGTATCAAACGATTCGAAACCGATTACAAACTCATACAAACTGTACCGACTTTGATTAAACTTAGTGATAATTACTTTTGATAAATAAATATTCTGTTAAATTGTTATCCGACGGACATTTTTTTCATTCGGGAAATTTCATCGAAATTTCTCCGGAATTCATCCTTCGAAACATCTCCGAAGAGAATCGAGTGTGAAAACTCAATTGGCTATCATATTCGCGAGCCGCAGACCAACCATCATCAACTCATTGGCGAAAGATATTTAAACTTTCGCGCTCTAAATTCGGTGGTCACGTGACTCGCATCAAAATCCCTTCTCGGGACGTAACAATAACAGGAAGGAAAGGAAAAGCGAGGAGGAAAGCGAAAACCACGAGGCATGCGTCGCGAGGAGCGAGCCGTCGCGCGGTGAGTCCCCGTCTCATTTTTCTTAACTCTCCCCTGCTCGTCGTAACGTGACGTTAAGAGGTCTCCGTTTTCGTAATTGAAGGGTTTTCTCGACCCCTTTTGTAAGAGTCACGAGGCCGCTTCCCGGCGAAATAATATCGTTCTTTTTTTCTGCTTGGCTGGCCCGAGTTGGCGGCGATCGCGTTGTTTTTTTTCGTTGTTATTCTCGCGCGGATTTTGCTTGCCCGAGTTGGCGTCGTTCGCATTGTTTTTCTTGCTGTGGCCTCGCGCGGTGACGAGGCGAGACGGCCGGCTCCCGCGGAGAGGGACAAGTACCCCCAAAATAACAACAAGCCCGTGTGTATAACTGGTATTGTGTCGCGAGAAAAAGAAAACTGTGCGTGTGCAGCGGCAGCCCTTCCCTGATTTACGTCATCGACTCGTAGAAACGCGAGCGCCGAGCGTCGGTACACTATTCCCCGAGAGGGGAAAACTGACAGTTCGAGCGCGATTAATTTTAGGTTAAGCCCTGCGGAAAACCCACGTTCTTCCTCCCTATCCAGCTCCCGCGTTCCTCGTCGTGAGAGAGAGTGCGTGGGCCGTGTGTCATCTACAGGGGATCACCGTCATCAGAGTACATCGAGAGGAGCCAGAGCATCGGCCGGGGCGCCGGGGAAGCACATCGGTGAGTGAGAAACTTTTCTCGCTGCGCCTCGACGACAGCGTCTTTGCATCGTCTCATCAGGTTCGACGACGCAGCCCATCGGCGAGTGAGAGACTTTTCTCGCTGCGCCTCGACGACAGCGTCTTTGCATCGTCTCATCAGTTTCGACGACGCAGCCCCTCGGCGAGTGAGAAACTTTTCTCGCTGCGCCTCGACGACGACGTCT
Source organism: Heteropelma amictum (assembly GCA_959613375.1). Lineage (NCBI taxonomy): Eukaryota > Metazoa > Arthropoda > Insecta > Hymenoptera > Ichneumonidae > Heteropelma > Heteropelma amictum. The sequence goes on from OY390729.1 coordinate 1,019,563, forward strand.
CCGCGGAGGTTTGCAGTTTTCGACGCCGCGGCACCTCGGTGAGGGAGGACTTTTCTCACTGCGCTTTGACGAAGACGTTGTACAGCGCTCCTGGGAGTTCGACGCCGCACCGTTGCGAGTGAGAGTCCCCGCTCACTGCACCTTGGCGCCCCCGCTTTCGCCGCGCTTTTTGGACTCCGAAGCCGCAGCGCGGGAGCATCATCGACAGTCAGCGGAAACTACGTGGGAGAGCGTGGGTGCACGGTGTGAGAGAGTCGCGTCCCCCAATCCCTGTCCCCGGCTAATTTCTTTCGTAATTATTTCAGATTATTTTTGTTGAATTTCTTTCGCCATTTTTTTGCGTTTTCTTGGGAATCGCTTGACCCTTCGGTGGCGACTAATATTGTATTTTTTTTTTGGGGTGTACGTATTTTGCGTGCTGCTTGCGAGTGTCTCGCACACCCTTTTGCGCGCTTCGTTAGCGAGGAATCCGAGTTCCCTTTGCGATTATCTCGGATCTTTTTTTTTTGTTTAGTATCCGAAGTTCTTTTGCAATTATCTCGGATTATTTTTGGTTCGTATCCGAGTTGCTTTTGTAATTATTTCAGATTCTATTTTTCCGTTTTTCTGGGATTTCTTTCGCCAAGTTTCTTTACGTTTATTTAACCCTTCGCTAGCGACTAAGGTTATATTTCTTGCGATTGACGCGGATTCCTTTTGCAAGTATTAGGGATTCGTTCGTTGCGTATTAGTCGGATTTTTCTCCCCATTATTTCGGATGTCGCTCGCGATTGACACGAGTTATTTTTGCAGTATCCCGGGCCTCTGTTGACAGTGTTTCGAATCTCTTTTGTAACTATTTCGGATTCTTTTTGTTAATATTCGAATTCTTGTCGCGATCACCTATCGTGTCTCTTTTGGGGAATTATTCTGGCTCGACGGAGCGCTGCTCTCGCGGTTATTTAGCGCGCTATTGGGAATTACGCGGACTTGATTTAGCGCGTCTTTCGGAGTCAGTTGGCTGTTTTTTTTGTTATACGGCGTTCCGGTTGTAGGGGTTTCGCGGGGCTCTCGCGATTGGCTCGAATCTTTCGGTGAGTATCTCGAACCTCGATTGCGATTATCGAGCGTCCCTCTGTACCTACCACACGCTTCGATAGCGACTAGCCCGTACTCCCGCGTAACTGTTTTACATTTCGTTCACGCTTATCTCGAGTTCTTTGGCGAGTGTTTCGAGCTTCTTTTGTAATTGTGTCGAATGTATTGAGCGCTTCTTTCAAAGTTATTTAGTACCTCTTGTGCAATTAACGTCTCGCTTGTGAGCATCTCGCGTCTGTTCCGCGAGCATCTCGCGTCTGTTCCGCGAGTATCTCGCGGTTCTGCCGAGATCAATTCGCGTATGGTTACGAGTATTCTGCTTATAATTTTACTTGTTATTTTACAATACACGTAGCGTTTTTCTCCCTGGCACGGCCGTGTAAGTTGTAGGTTTTTTTTGCGTGGATTGCGCTGTTTGGTATTCCCCCCCCCCCCCCCCCCATTCCCTTTCCTCTGCCCCTCACCCGGCTTTGCGCGTGCGGTGCGACGACTATCGTGCCGAGAGAGCCCCCGGGGTACAGGGTAAGAAGCCGTAGTCGGAGAACTACCCCTGAGATACACCGGGAGGACGAGCAGGACCTGCCCACCAGTGAAGCCAGATCGGGTGCAAAACTTACCCTCTCTCTAGTCCCCTACGCGCCCATCACACAATCAGAGAAGCGCGTGTCCGTGAGCAAGCGACGCTCGGACGGCGTCGGAAAGAGCCGAGCGCGGTCGAGAAACTTCGACCGCGGCTTCGGCAGCTACACCCATACATGGGGACGCTGAGCACGTTCATGTGGCGCGTAAGAGGACTAGAGAGAGGGTAGCCTCTACACGCGATCTGGCTGCTGGCTTCTGGCTGCACGGCTCGCGCGTGACGTCACCCGACGGCCCGCGCGAGTTCTTCTAATAAATTGCTCCCGCTTCACTCACACCCGTCCTAATGCCAAATGCATTATAATCCCTATAAATAAGCGGAAATATATTTATATTACTAATATTATATTAATTCTCATACTTTTATCGAGGGATAAGCAACAAAACAGCTACCGAATACAAGCCAATTATCTATCCGGCCGCGATGAACAAGTACGAAAATGTGCACCTATCCCTCAAGAGATTAGATGGTCCGACTACGGTCCGAAGGGGCGCGGGATCGATCCCCGCTCTAAGTACTTTTTTTTATTTTTTATTTTTTTGGCGAATTGTTCATTCGTGACACACGCTCATTGAAATAACAACAATTTTGTAATCGTATGATAATACATCTAAAATTTAGATGTATTATTGTATTATACTTCGCTTACGATTGATACGATAATAATACATCTAAAGTTTAGATGTATTATTATATTATACTTCATCATATTTCCATACTTTCTCTATTTATACAAACTTTTATCAAGCAATAAAACATTATCCCCGAAAACAAGTCATCATCATCCATCCGGCCGCGAATCACAAGTACCAGAAGATGCACTAACTCTACAAGCAATGGGATGGTCCCGTGGTAGCGCGTCGGACTCCGGACCACAAAGGCGTGGGATCGATTCCCACGCTCAATATTTTTTTTTTTTTTTTTTTTTATGGGGCGAGTTGTTCATTTGTAAAACACGCTAAAATAAATTGCAAAATAATATATATATCACATTCGTCAAGTGGCGAAGTAGGCAAAACACCGAAAAATCAAAGCGTCAGTGCTGAATGTCGAAGTATTTTAACCTTTTCCGATGTCAAAGTTTTAGAGCTTGAAGAATTGTTTTGTTGTTGTTTTGTTTCACACCATTTGAAAAAAATACTTTTCGATGAAAACTTCTATTTTTATTACTTGGTGTACATTTTTTACTTTTTAAAGTTTTAAATGTGGATTTCCCTTCTTTTTGTACGAAACCACCGAATGTAATCATGTAAGTAAAAAAAAACAACAACAAAACAATTCTTCAAGCGTTAAAACTTCGACATCGGAAAAGGTTAAAATACTTCGACATTCAGCACTGACGCTTTGATTTTTCGTTGTTTTGCCTACTTCGCCACTTGACGAATGTGATATATATATTATTTTGCAATTTATTTTAGCGTGTTTTACAAATGAACAACTCGCCCCATAAAAAAATAAAATAAAAAAAAAATATTGAGCGTGGGAATCGATCCCACGCCCTTGTGGTCCGGAGTCCGACGCGCTACCACGGGACCATCCCATTGCTTGTAGAGTTAATGCATCTTCTGGTACTTGTGATTCGCGGCCGGATGGATGATGACTTGTTTTCGGGGATAATGTTTTATTGCTTGATAAAAGTTTGTATAAATAGAGAAAGTATGGAAATATGATGAAGTATAATATAATAATACATCTAAACTTTAGATGTATTATTATCGTATCAATCGTAAGCGAAGTATAATACAATAATACATCTAAATTTTAGATGTATTATTTTCGTATCAATCGTAAGCGAAGTATAGTATAATAATACATCTAAATTTTAGATGTATTATCATACGATTACAAAATTGTTGTTATTTCAATGAGCGTGTGTCACGAATGAACAATTCGCCAAAAAAATAAAAAATAAAAAAAAGTACTTAGAGCGGGGATCGATCCCGCGCCCCTTCGGACCGTAGTCAGGCACGCTACCGACTGGACCATCTAATCTCTTGAGGGATAGGTGCACATTTTGGTACTTGTTCATCGCGGCCGGATAGATAATTGGCTTGTATTCGGTAGCTGTTTTGTTGCTTATCCCTCGATAAAAGTATGAGAATTAATATAATATTAGTAATATAAATATATTTCCGCTTATTTATAGGGATTATAATGCATTTGGCATTAGGACGGGTGTGAGTGAAGCGGGAGCAATTTATTAGAAGAACTCGCGCGGGCCGTCGGGTGACGTCACGCGCGAGCCGTGCAGCCAGAAGCCAGCAGCCAGATCGCGTGTAGAGGCTACCCTCTCTCTAGTCCTCTTACGCGCCACATGAACGTGCTCAGCGTCCCCATGTATGGGTGTAGCTGCCGAAGCCGCGGTCGAAGTTTCTCGACCGCGCTCGGCTCTTTCCGACGCCGTCCGAGCGTCGCTTGCTCACGGACACGCGCTTCTCTGATTGTGTGATGGGCGCGCAGGGGACTAGAGAGAGGGTAAGTTTTGCACGCGATCTGGCTTCACTGGCTCCGATGAGAAAGATAAGGAAAGAAAAGTAAGAAGCAAAGCGCGGGACCGTATTCATAGACGGATAAGGAAACGCTCAAGTCCACTCTACCGTGGACTTGACATACGAAAAAGACAATCTTATACACTAAATCCATTTCGAGCAGCATGTTTATCTTAATTTTTCGAAAATTCCTATATAAAAAACGTCAAAATGGGTAAATCGACTAATTTATATTTTCTAATTTACATTATATAAATTATAGAACTCTCTATTTCGAGTTGGTACGCGGTAGCTGAACTAAATAAATTATCTGAATAAGAAAAATATCCGTACAGGAAATTTTCATTTTTTTTTAAACCAATTCGACGTTAGGCCATCCCGCTGTCTCTCCCATATTCAATTCCGCACGATAAGGTGCGCGATAATTCCCCTCTGCTGCTCGCGTTTATGGAAAAAAACTGTGCTTGCGAGGCTCCTATGGGGCCGTTTATATTCTTCCTGAAGCGGCATGTGTACACAAATGCTCAATTACCACTTTGGAGCTCTTTCTAGGATGAGCGGAGATATATTTGTAAATTCCATGTTTACGCATGTACATATACGTTTACATATTTGAATATGAAAAATCAAACAAACGGCCAAGT